>SJYC01110733.1:0-11354 GCA_006408675.1 Madoqua kirkii | reverse complement strand
GGCATACATTTCCGGAATTTTAATTATTTTAAAACCTTTAAAGGATATTGCATTATATGTGAAACATGTTATGGGTTACAATGAAATATTAAAAAATATTTGAAGACAAAACATGAGGGATCTATAAAATCCTGTGCTCATGGTGCAATTTAAGGCTATTTCTGACTGCTAAAGTGGATACGTGACAACTGCACTTGGGTGAAATATCCTGAGAAGCAATACATCCTATGGTTCAAAAAGCAGTATTAATATTCTGGCGCTGATGTATAAAACTTCTATTTCTTGTATGGATTTTCATTTTAACAATAGATTTTATGATTGGTACTGAATAGTGATATGACTAATTCAAGAATAATTTATACTTAGATGTGGAAAATAGTCTTGCACTTGCATATTAAAATAATCACAATAGTGTGCATCAAAGTAATAAAATACCAATGACATGCCTTCAGGAAACCTAAAAATATATCTAATTTCTTTTTTTACCACTTAAACAATTACTTTCATGTCTCTTTTTCCAAGACAATAAACATAGCTCAGGAGGATGTAAAGTCTAACTAAACTTTGAATATGATGGTTCATTCCAGTCCTGAGGCAGGGAGATAATTGCTTTTTCCTATAAGACACTATTTTTTGAAAACTGATGATAGTGCCTTTGTTATAGTCTCCTACTGCAGTAACCTAAAAAGAGGGTGGGTATATCCAATTGTTACTGGTGACAGACTGAAATAATCACAATATTAAATTACCACTGGATAAGCTGCAGTTGCTACAATGACAAAAGATCTACACCCACACACCAAGTGCAGACAATTTAATGGGTGTTCATTTCATACCTCTCGCGTAGGTACTGCACTTATTAAACCTGAAGGATTTCCAAAATGAGTGTTAATATCATTCTAATTTATACTTTAGCAAAAGAAAAAAAAAATCAGAACAAACCTATACACTAACTTATATAGATGTGGCTGACCTTGAAGAGAGGGTATGGATGATGGGCTCTGGTTATTTTAGGGACCCACAGAAGATATTAGACACAGGGAACTGCTTAAGAAACAGGAACATAGATACTCTAGAATGTTTTCCTTTTCTTGAAATTATAAAATATAATCTCTAACTTAATAGTGAGCATTCACATAAAAGTAAATGTCAGCATTTCAAAATATTTCACAGGTATCAAACCACTTTGGCTACTGGACCAATAAATCTGGTGTTCAAAATGTGTTTAGATTTAGAGCTCATCTAGAGTGTTTAGATTTAGAGCTCATCTAGAAAGATGCAAGAAACATCATTGTTCTCATATCATAAGAGTTTAACATAGTGAAATCACCTATTTTGAATATATTAAATTTAAAACTAAGCACTGATGGATAAATGGATATATCTGAATGCAATCTTTCATGAAAAGAAAATTACTGAATTATATTTAAATATTATTGAAATTTCAAGTGCTTTGTACTACAATTATACCTACTCATCAGTATATCAACTCATATGTTAAAGAACACAAAGTATAACTAGTTGAATTATTTAATCACATTTATTCATGTGCTCTGTTTTGTTTTTTAAATTAAATTATTTTTGATATAAATAGAATATAGGATTTTAAAAATTCAAAAAGTGAGCTAACATAGGGAAAGAAAGAAGATATAAAACACCCATTAAAATGTAATGTATGATTATAAGGTTAGATAATTTTTACAGAGATCTTTAAAATAGTCCAAAATGATGCAATTCTAGTATATTCAGATTTTTTTCAGAACAATGAGCACTTCTGCCTGTGTGCATGCTAAGTCGATTCAATTGTGTCCGATTCCTTCAGACCTTGTGGACTGTAGCCTGCCAGTCTCCTCTGTCCATGGAATTCTCCAGGGAAGAATACTGGAGTGGGTTGCCATGCCCTCCTCCAGGGGATCTTCCCAAATGAGGGATCAAACCCACTGACCCAGGGATTGAAGCTATGTCTCTTAAGGCTCATGCTTTGGCAGGCTGGTTCTTTACTACTAGCTCCACCTGGAAAACCCATTCTAATAACTATTAAAGCATTTGAAAAGAGAATCAGTGAAATGCCTGGCCAATTTAAAGAATACCAGACAAATTACTAATTGGGAGGTTTAATAAAAAGAAAAGAAAATTATGTTTAAGTTTAAGATAACAATCTCTTCCTTGGGTTTCTGAGAGGCAAGATGACTTAGTAAGTTTGCATGTAATAACTGAGTAAACTGGATATGTGAAATAAGTTTTTAATGACAGAAGATGATCTTTCTTTGTTTAGAGTACAGTGAAGCATATGTTGATACTAGTTATTGGAAAGATGACTTGACTTATATGTTTTCTAGAGCAATAATTATAGTTCCCAAGGGTCAAGATGTATGAATTCTCTCATAAAATTCTAGCTTTGTGAACCAAAGTTTAAATTGCCAACATCCACTGGATCATTGAAAAAGCAAGAGAGTTCCAGAATTACATCTATTTCTGCTTTATTGACTATGCCAAAGCCTTTGACTGTGTGGATCACAATATACTGTGGAGAATTCTGAAAGAAATGGGAACATCAGACCACTTGACCTGCCTCTTGAGAAACTTAGATGCAGGTCAGGAAGCAGCAGTGAGAACTGAACATGGAACACCAGACTGGTTCCAAATAGGAAAAGGAGTACATCAAGTCTGTATATTGTCACCCTGCCTATTTAACTTATATGCAGATTACATCATCAGAAATTCTGGACTGGAAAAAACACAAGCTAGAATCAAGATGGCCAGGAGAAATATCAATAACCTCAGATATGCAGATGACACCATCCTTATGGCAGAAAGTGAAGAGGAACTCAAAATCCTCTTGATGAAAGTGAAAGAGAAGAGTGAAAAATTTGGCTTAAAGTTCAACATTGAGAAAACGAAGATCATGGCATCTAGTCCCATCACTTCATATGAAATAGAAGGGGAAACAGTGGCTTTTGAACTGTGGTGTTGAAGAAGACTCTTGAGAGTCTGTCGACCAAAAAACAAACAAACAAACAAAGATGTGCAATGTTAGAGTTGTGAGTTGAGCTTTATTTGGAGCTAAATGAGGACTGCAGCCTGGTAGACAGCACCTCATATAGCTCGAGGGGAACTGCTCCAAAGAGATAGTGGGGGAAGATCAATGTATGTCATTTTGATGAATGGGGAGTTCACACAATCAAGCATTTATCTTATAAAAGTTTTTCTGCTGGTCATAAGGAGCTGATGTCACCATGAAGAGATCTGATGCTTTTTTAAATGTTTGGGGAGGCAAAGATTGAGATTATGAAATAAGTTACTGAAAATATCTATTTGAAGACCTGTTCCATCAGTTTTTCTGGAGCACAAAGTGCCTCATTCTCCATCCTGAACTCCCTTTAAGACATGTTGAAGGTCAACAGCTTCAACAACAAAGGATTCAATCTCCTCAGAGGCAGATGGCAAATGTCCTTGGCAAGTTCCAAATTGTAGTTAATAGGGCCCTATTATGGTAATAAGTTCAACCACAATTTAGGAGGCATTTCATGATCATTTCATCTCATGTTGCTAGGAAGATGCATTTCTTGTTTTGGAGAATATTTGCTGATAAGCTAGTGAATGCATGACTAGGTCCTAATAGTCAAAAATCTCTGGATACATGGCTTCTAGTTATGGTCCAAGAAAATAGCCTCACTTATTACATCTTCCCATATCTATAATGCAGTATTATAATCATTGATTGTACACAGAATTATATATTTGATCAACTGCTGTGAGTCACCTAGTTATCGTTATTTTCACCAGAAGCTCAGTTACATATTTGTAAAAAAAAAAAAAAAAAAAAAAAAGTCTTGTAAAACAGATAAAATACAAATGAAATAATTAATGGAGTTATAAGTAAATATTTTGCCCAAGAGCTTCTCATACCAAATCAGATTTTTTTTTAAGTTCATTAAGACTAGGGAATAGGTAACTTAAGGCAGAAATCTGATTTTTCATATAGTTCAGAAAATGTGTTATATTAGAGGATACAAACACAACATTCAGTTTGAATTATAGCACAGGTGACTCCCTGGGATGCTGTAAGGACATCAAGGGCCTTGTGATTTTGTAGCAGTGTCTTTCTAAACATAAAAACTCAGAATTTGTTAGGCTAATAGCCTGCTTATTCTCATTTAAACTCTGTTGATTGAAAGTTGTTAAGACTTTGATATGGTCAATTGTATCCTCCAATTCCACTGAAGGCACAAAAATAGCTGCTAGATGGTTATACCAATGGAATGAAGATCTCTTCAACCATCAGGCTTGTACCGATGGTAGATTGGCTAGGGTCACCTTTAATTTGTTATGTATATGCTCTTTAGTACATGGGAGTACCAGGGTACACCTTTATATCCATCCCATGATTAGCAGACCATGAATTTGAACCACAAACCCACTGAGTTTCATTAGGTGCGATCAAGTGAATCTCTGGTCACTTGACTCAATCAATTCCATAACAGTCACTGTCTCTAAGGGTAATAATATGTATGCATTGTTTATAAGGCAACCAGCTTAGTTTCTTAATGTTATTGAGTTAATCATTCTTAGTATAATTTAATCATTCCCTATATGCCTGTGCCTAGTTGCTAAGTCATGTCTGACTGTTTGCAATTCCGTGGACTGTAGGCCATTAGGCTCCACTCTCCATGGGATTTTATAGGCAAGAATACTGGAGTGGGTTGCCATTTCCTGACCCAAGGATCAAAACTGCATCTCCTGTGTCTTCTGCATTGCAAGCAGATTCTTTGCCCACTGAGCTGGAGCTTTTAAATTGAAATGACATAGCCTGGTTTTAACCATAGAATTCATCTTATAATTGTGAGAATTTTCTTTTTAATGGATGAGAAGTTACAGATTTTTATTCAGACTTAGCTCATTATTCTGACTGAGTTTAAGTGACTGTAAAAGAAAATTTACATCTATGGTCAGAATCAGAGCTGGCATTATTGAGAGTATCTCATCTAGTAATATGAGTAGACAGAACACAACAGAAATGTCTTCTAAAATAACTTTTCTAGGGACTACTCAATCATAGCCTTGGAGGAGAGAAATCCACCAAAATAACCCACAAGGACTGGCCATAAGCCAACAGTTGGAGTGATTTTTTAAATTAACATAGGGTCATCAGTTCAGTTCAGTTCAGTTCAGTTCACTCACTCAGTCGTGTTCGACTCTTTGTGACCCCATAATCACAGCACGTCAGGCTTCCTTGTCCATCACCAACTCCCGGAGTTCACTCAGACTCACATCCATCCAGTCAATGATCCATCCAGCCATCTCATCCTCTGTTATCCCCTTCTCCTCCTGCCCCTAATTCCTCTCAGCATCAGAGTATTTTCCAATGAGTCAATTCTTCACATGAGGTGGCCAAAGTACTGGAGTTTTAGCTTCAGCATCTTTCCTTCTAAAGAAACCCCAGGGCTGATCTATTTCAGAATGGACTGGTTAGATCTCCTTGCAGTCCAAGGGACTCTCAAGAAAACACCACAGTTCAAAAGCATCAAAAATAAAAAAGAAAGATAAGAGGAGAAGGAAGACTAGAATTTACATTTATATGCATATATGAGTAAGAGTACATTATGTGTGTGCATGTATGCTAAGTCATTTCAGTTGTATCTGACACTTTGTGACCCAAGGATCAAGTCCCTAGTGGGACTTGTAGCCCACCAGGATCCTCTATCCATGGGGTTTTCCAGGCAAAAGCACTGGATTGTGTTCCCCAGGAAATCTTCCCAATCCATGTCTCTTATGTCTCCTGAATTGACATTCAGGTTCTTTACCAGCAGAACCAACTGGGAAGCCAAGAGTACATTATTACATGATAATATAATAATACTCTTAATAATATAATAATACTATTGGGAAGCCAAGATATATTATATAAAAACACAGAAGTTCTTCACAAATACATGCAGGTATATGTATTTCAAATTTAGAGATACAGAGTCACTTAGCAAATGAATATGACACAAAGACTAGTGTCTGGTTGCACACTCCATGACAGACAGCATGCCATGTGTAGAAAGATCTGAGTAACAGTAACTGTACAACTTTCCAAGCTGCCCAAGCTGTTTGAGTTAAAGTAATAATGGTGTCTTGATAGTAATATCAAGTTTGCCCATTTTCCTTACAATATATCTAATATTTTTTCAAAATAAGCCTAATCTTTTTTTTCAGATTTGATAATATAGGAAAAAAATAATATTCAATATTAGCATAAATCTTGTTAAACATTCAAAGTGTTTTCATTTACATCATTTTTATTTGGTGATCACAACAGTACATTATGGATAAGCTTTTATAGACCAAAAAACAAAGAAATACACACACACACACACACACACACACACACACACACACACTTAAAATAATAAATTCTTAGTTTCCTTCGGTTGAAAAGTGACTGATAGTTCTTCAAATTACCTAATCTCTACTGAATACATTAATCCTCTGAACCATATCCAAATGTTTGAACATCTCTCATTTCAGAAAAGAAAAAGAAAATACTTTGAATAATTTCATTGTATTTTGGCAAAATTTTGCTGGAATTTTTTTCCTACATTTAATCTATGACATTATGATTTACACCAATCTTTATTAAACTTTGTCCCATAACCTAGTGACAGAATTCAAACATTAAAAGGGCTTCAAACATTGCAAGACCATACCATGGGTTCTCAGTCATGCTTCCACTTGCATGGAAGTCTTGCAAGTCATCACTGAAGTCATCCTAGCCTTTCTCAACCAGGCATGTTACAATGTGTCAGTCCCTTAAAGCAGGAACACACTGCCTGAGGACATGGAGTAGAACAGAATGATCTATGTCCTGGTTTAAGACAGTTCATTATTCATTCATTAGAAAATGAACTGGAATCTTGACTTTATTTTTTACCTACGGATGATTTACCTACATATTTTACCTACACAGCCAAGTTTAGCCATGTTTTACCCACACAGCAATTAACTGCATTTTCTAAATAATTACAATATGGAAACAAGTATAGAAGTGTTGTATTTTCTGAACCCATGTTTGGCAATTGACAGTTCTTATTAAGTTTATAGTGTAGATTATGAACTAACTCATCATTTTCCCCCCATATACCTATAATCCTACTACATCTGTTATCTCTTCCTACTTTCAGTCCCCTAAGAACTTGAGTAGCATTATTTAAATATTCTCTCCTAATTTATTTATAGTATGTTAAACAGGAAAGAGCCCAGGGCCCATCACCAAAGAACTCCTTCTAGAATGGCAAGATATATTTTTTAACTCTTCTGCTACTAAGTTGTTTCAGTCATGTTCAACTCTGTGAGACCCCATAGACGGCAGCCCACCAGGCTCCCCCGTCCCTGAGATTCTCTAGGCAAGAACACTGGAGTGGGTTGCCATTTCCTTCTCCAATGCATGAAAGTGAAAAGTGAAAGTGAAGTCGCTTAGTTGCATCCAACTCCTAGCGACCCCACAGACTACAGCCTACCAGGCTCCTCTGTCCATGGGATTTGTCAGGCAAGAGTATTGGAGTGGGATGCCATCGCCTTCTCTGTTTTAACTCTACTGAACTATATAAAACTATCAAATTTTTCTATCTTTCCTATGAATATATCATAAAATATTTTGTCAAATGCCATGTTTCCCTGCCCTTTAAGAAATAACATGCAACTAGCTGTTTCTTTCTTCCTGTACTGATAATTGTGATATATCCATACTTATTTTAAATTTCTACTTTAAAATTAATAATAAATTTATTTTGTTCTCAATTCACTTATCATCAATCCTAATACAGTTTTCAATAAAAAGTGAATAATACATGCAAACACACACCTACAGATAAGTTAATTTAAATCACTATAAGCTATGTAAGTTCAGGAAATTTAGTCTTATAGCTATGAAAAGTGAAGTTAGGACTAACTTTTTAAGTCAGATCACTATTTTTTGATATTTCACACCACAGAATAAAACTTCCAGAGAACATATTGTCATGTTTTCTGGACTAAATATATTAAACAACTCCACTCTTCATTAGGCTGATAACCAAAGAAGGTTAATTAGCAATGCTTGCAGGTTTCTGTTGTTCTGTTCTAACTTCATTTCGGAGTCACATGGTGTGATAACTGGAAAAAGTGATTTCTTAACATTTCTGCTTGATTTTCATAATAATATTGAATTGACCCCCAGGTTCTATAAATGGATACACTTACCTTTCTTTCTGCTAAAAGCACGGTTCATGATGAGGATCAACCAAATTGATGTTCAGTTCAACTTTATATCCTATAAAAACATAAAATAGTAAAGCTTAAATAAAGGAATGTTGCCCAACACCTTTTATGCAAATTATTTTAATTGCAAGGTTTTTTTAATTTTTTAGATGTTTATAAACAATATTCTGAAATATCCTGAAGGACAATGGGTAAGAATAAACATAAGTATTCAATATTATGAGTGGCACAGCAGACAAGAACAATATATCAAATGGAATTTCTCCAAAGTTCCTTGTCTTTTTTCTTTTATACATATTTCATTAATTTAAGAACTTGTCAGTAAAAAGTATGGTAATGTTTTGGATAATCATTAACAGCAGTGGTGGATAAACAAGAGTCATCTGCTTATGACAAGTGGATATCATGCCCCTCTCCTTGCTATGCTGGGCAAGTCTTTGCCCCATGATACTCCAGGCAGCTGCTGACTATCTTTTGAAACCAAGGCAATGGGGCATTTCCCGTTCCTCATCCCTGAAATCACAGAGGGAGCATTGATGATCCCTGAATCGCCATCTGGATGATGCATCCCTTGTCTTGAAGAACAGTGTGCATTCACAGCTAAATAGATGTATGGTCCTGTCCTGTGGGATCTAAGAAATCCAAAATAGTTTCATCATTTCATCCCATCAGCATTTCCTTCAGCTGAAACCAGCAGTCACACAGACACTAATCTTATCAAAGGACAGTTTCTCCATAACCTGGTTATCCTCTGCTACATGAATTGACTGAGAAATTTCCAAACCTTTAAGCATTGATTAATTTGTGCATAACGATTTATTTCTTTCTCACATTTTACTATAATCATTTAAAAAGAACCAAGCTTACCCTTTAACATTTTGCTTAGAAGCCCCCTCCAGTTAAATAACCAATTTTGTTGATTCCTAGTTTTGCCCTCCACAAAACACTAGAACACAATACAATTCAGTCAAGTTTTTTTTTTTTCCATTTTTTAACAATGATCACCTTTTTACCATTGTTCAAAAACATGTTCTGTTTTTTTCCCAAGACCTTAAAAGAATGGGCTTTAACATTTGTACTTCTACTAACATCCTGTTCATGATTGTCTATGGACTCTCTAGGAAGTTGGGGACTCTCTCTCTAGCTCTCTTCCTTTCTTTCTGACCTCTTACCAGGACTGTCTTCAGCAGTCCCTTCAAAGTACTCTTGGTTTCTTCTAGCATGCACTGCACAACTCTTCAAGCTTCTCCCCAGTATCTAGTTCCAAAGCTACATCCACATTTTTAGCTATTTGTTCTCAGTAACAATTTTTGTTTTTTTCTTGGTCTGGTCAGGTTGCCATAACAAAATACCTTAGACTCGGTGGCCTAAACAACAGAAATGTATTTCTCACAGTTGTAGAGGCTGGAATTTTTTCCAGCATGGTCAGGTTTTAATGAGTACCTTCTACCCAATTAGATCCTAATACTCCATCTCCAAATACCATTTCTTTGGGGGCAAGGGCTTCAACATATTAATTTGGAGAGAACACAAGGATTCAATCCATAGCACTCTCTGTAAATCTACATAACAATTAAAGCACAACAGAGAAATTAATCTTTATCATACAGTCACTTTTACAGTGAAATTACTGCTGTTTATGTCCTTGAATTTCTACTCCTAGAGGAAAATTAGTCAACTGAATTATAAACTATTATTATTAGCCATTGTTTTGTAGACTTAGATAATGACACAATAGTATCATTCTGTTATTCATCTCATGCTCATCTTATCACGCTGCTGCTAAGTCACTTCAGTAGTGTCCGACTCTGTGTGACCCCACAGACGGCAGTCCATCGAAGCTCTCCCATCCCTGGGATTCTCCAGGCAAGAACACTGGAGAGGGTTGCCATTTCCTTCTCCAATGCATGAAAGGGAAAAGTGAAAGTCAAGTCACTCAGTCGTATCGACTCTTAGCGACCCCATGGACTGCAGCCTACCAGGCTCCTCCACCCATGGGATTTTCCAGGCAAGAGTACTGGAGTAGGGTGCCATTGCTATACACTATTAATACAAGATATTTAGCCAGAAATTATTTACTGACCACCAGTGCCAGACATTATTCAAGATGCAAAGTAATACAATAAAGACCAAATATTTCTGTAACATGTCTAGGAGCTAACAGACATGTTTGCTATCCTCAAGGAATAAGTGAAGATCAAAAACTTGCAGGAAAAAAAGAAAACATTCAGTAAAGAAATATAATATATCCAAATGTAAGATTCAACTTCTCTGGAAAAATGAAGAAATCAATAGTAAGAATGAAGAGAAAATCTTAAAAGCAGTCAGAAAAGAAGATATTATGTATAGAGGAACAAAGATAGGATTGCAGCAGCTTTCACATCTGAAGCATTGCAAACTAAAAGACAGAGGAGCAACATCTTGAAAGTATGAAAAAAACTAAAGCTGGATGAAGAAACAGATCACCTAATTACATATGAGGAAAGGTAAGCATGCCCAAAGAAAAGCAATGACAAAGAATGTTCAAACTACCACAGAATTACACACATCTCACAGGCTAGGAAAGTCATGCTCAAAATTCTCCAAGCCAGGCTTCAGCAGTACATGAACCAAGAACTTCCAGATGCTCAGGCTGGATTTCCAAAGGCAGAGGAGCCAGGGATCAAATTGTCAACATCCACTGGATCACTGAAAAAGCAAAAGAATTCCAGAAAAACATCTACTTCTGCCCTCTTGATCATGCAAAACCCTTTGACCTTATAGATCACAACAAGCTGTGGGCAATTCTTAAAGAGATGGGAATACAGACCACCTGACCTGCCTCCTGAGAAATCCGTATGCAGGTCAAGAATCAACAGTTAGAACTGGATGTGGAACAGCAGAAAGGCTCCAAATTGGGAAAGGAGTACGTCAAGGCTGTATATTGTCACCCTGCTTATTTAACTTATATGCAGAGTACATCATGTGAAATGCCCGATTGTATATGAAGCACAAGCTGGAATCAAGATTGCCAGGAGAAATATCAATAATTTCAGATATGCAGATGGCAGTAAAGAGCTTCTTGATGAAAATGAAAGAGGAAAGTAAAAAAGCTGGCTTAAAACAACATTCAG
>SJYC01110730.1:0-16884 GCA_006408675.1 Madoqua kirkii | reverse complement strand
AGGACTAGAAAAGAAAAACAGAGATAGATGCATACATTATAAATGAAACTTATGCATATGTATATATATGTAACAGTATGTATGTAAGCTTTTAAATAACCATTAATTCCTATTTTGAACATATTTTGTCAGAAAATAGAAAACAAAGGTTGTCTAGTTAATTTATTACCATGTATTAATGTAGTTTTATTCCAAAACAAAAACTAATTAAAAAAATAAGAATATGCCCATTTATATGTGAAATAGATGCAAAATCACAATAAAATGTTAGCTACTGAAGTGGGAGAAGAGATAAAGAATGAGCATAAAAAGGACAGACTCACAGGGAAGATGGTGACTATGAACAGCCCTAATAAGTGTGACTATTTCAGTACCTTGCACCTGCGATCAATATATTCATCTTTTCTCAAGGCTGACACCCTCATGCCATTCTTCTTCATTCAGTCGCCCAGGGTACAGGGAGTTCTGTGGTACCTTTATGGGGTGACGGCAGAGCTGCTGCCCTCAGTACAGGAAAATGCAGAAGTTCATTTCAGGCTAGAAAACAATACCTTGTACTCAACGGCGACACCTAGACTGGGACCTCCTGGCTATTCAGTGTTCATTTTATTGCTTTTCCTTTGGTACCTCATGGTACCTTTCTATGCTCATCAAGTCATACACTCAGAGATAACTTTGCCTCCTACTTTACTGAGGTGACAGCCTGTCCATACCCCCACTTTTTTTTCTATTATCTCCACTAGTCAGTTGGACAATGATGATTGCTTACTTTAAGGCTGAGATCCTAATAGCCAGTCATCAATCTCTGCCTACTCCCTTCACCATCTCTCTTATCTCAGAGGAACAGGAACGTCTCACTCTCTACACTTGTGCTCTTTGTTCTAATTTAATCTCAGTTCTTTCCAGTTCTTGAGAATCAGCATTGTTATCATCCTCACTCCACCAAAAGATGAAAATCTTTAGAGTAAGAGATTTCTCTTTTAACTTTTGCCACAAAGTTTTTGAAATTCTGACTACTTTTTTCACTGTGTCGTGTCCTCAGACCTTTTGAAATATCTTCTGATTTATATTTCAAAGAGAGACCTGACTAGTCTAATTGATGGATGGATATTGAAAGTAAGAGAAAGAGAACTCAAGGACAACTATTTTCCTTTTTATTTTTAGCTGAGTAAATCATAGTATCACTTATGAAAAAGGGACACTTAGGGAAAGCAAAGGCTGGAAAGTGGAATCAAGAATTTTGCTTTGGATATGCTAGTTCTTAGACATCTGTTAGACATCTAAGAAGAGAAATTGAGTGAATGGTTAGATATAGGAGTCTGCAACTGGCAGGCAGGGTAGAAACAGAAATGTAATTTGTGAAGTAATCAGTTTATAGATGATGACATCAGCTAGGAAGTGGAAAGTGGATATAGAGAAACGATACTTGAGCCCATGGGCATGCCAAATTTTATAAACTAGGCAGAATAAGAAGATTAAGCTGGGGGTGATTAAGAAACAGCCATTGAAGTCAACATTAAAACCAAGAAATTGTGCAGTTCTGGCATCCAAATGGAGAATATTTTCAGTTAAAGAAATTAAATAATACTAACATATCTACAAAGGGGAAGCTTGAGAAATAGCTATCAGTTTTAAAACATGGAGATTATGGGTGACTTTTGCATTGTAGTTTCAGGGATGAAGGGGCTAAGACAGCTTGATTGGTCCTGGTTCCTGACGAACAAGTAAGGTAGTAAGACAGGAAGTGGAAAACCTCATGAAATTTCTTCCATAAAGGGAAGCAAGAAATAAGCCAGGACTTAAGGGTGATGATACTCAAAGAACAAACATTTATTGAGTACTGTTACATATGTATTTACGCTGATGAGAAAATAACTTTAGTAGGAGAAAATTGATGATACAGAAAAAGAGGGGATAAATACAAGAACAAATTCCTTATACAGGCAAAAAGGGATATGGTCAAATCCACAAGTGAAGTGACTTATTTAGACAAAAAGAAAGGTCATTCACTTATATTTGAAAGTAAGGTTGAGTCATTGGAACGTATAAAAATACTTGGTGTTTCAGTAGATTGAGTGGTAAGGAAATATGGAATTTCTCTTCTAATTGCATATATTGTATCAGTTAAAATTCAGGTCCTTAGCTCTGAATGAGGAAGTGAAGGGATGGAAGGATTAAAGAAGGGAAAAGAGGACGAAAGGAGGGGTCAAAAAACAGTAATCTCAAAGACAAGAACAAATTTAAGTTGAATTTCTGAGCAATTTTAACGACCTGATGAGGACTGCAATCTAAACATACATTCAGACTCTTCAACATGGTTATATGAGTGTGTGCACGTTATTTGTGCACTTGACCTATTTAAGCACTGAAGAGTACAGAACTGGAACATAAAAAAATCTTAGTCCATGAGAATTGTAGAAGGTAGCACGAGAAAATACTTTTAAGTAAGGTTTAAAAGTTTAAAATTTTGTCGGGAAAAGCAGTCTCCTTGTAGTCCTTGGCACTTTTAATACCTAAAAAGGAGACTGGAACCATGCGGCATGAGTCCACCTCTTTATTTAGCACTTTTGTATCCTAGAGATTGCTTTCAGGAACAACCTGGTAAGCTGACTTTGCTTTCAGATTAGTGACCTGGAGGTGAAAAGTCTCATTTTGTGATTTCTCTGCAGAAACACACACTTGTTTCTGGATCTGGTGCTGGTGTTCCTTTCATTATTCTTAACATATAAAAAGAGAAATCCAAAAGCACAAGTTCCAGTTTTAATGACAACCAAATAGAGAAGAAACAAGTCTGTCCAGGAATATCAACAACAGTTGTCCCTAGCCTCATGCACTTAGAAAGCTAAGTGTCCTGTTAGAATATGCTAAATATTGTGTGTTTGGCCTTCCCAAGGGTGCAGTGGTAAGGAATCTGCCTGCCAGTGCAGGAGATGCAGGAGACATGGGTTCAATCCCTGGGGCAGGAATATCCTCTTTAGTAGGAAATGACAGTACATCCAGGACTCTCACCTGGGAAACCCTTGACAGAGGAGCCTGGAGGGCTACCATCCACGAGGTCGCAAAGAGTCGGACACGACTGAGGCAACTTACCATGCACCATTATCTTTGATTTTAGGTTAAAACTTTGATTTACTCTATGTTATGCTATGTATGTCTATCATACATAGAAACCGAGTACTTCAATGGATTTGAAATGCCTTGATGCAATTTAAAATTTCTTCTTCTTCTTCCTAGTACATTCTAGCAGGGATATCATCAAAGATAAAAGTAAGCTGAGACAAGAGATAAGATGTACATATCCCTGATGTACCTTCTTTAACAAATGCCGAGCAAAGGACACTTTACATTGTGTTTTCAGTCATGGTATTAATACTGAGAATAATATTAATACAGAGATTAAGAAAGCTAAATTAAAATAAGTATTTTTTTAAACTAAAGGAATACTGGCAACGTGTAAACACTTTTGAAGTGCTAGATCCACTTAAGTCATCTAATAGCACTCTTAGCAGATAGTCATTATTTAAGGTTAAAAATGCAGTATATGCACTATGACAAAGAAGCTGTCTTGGTGGAAGTAAAATCAAAATGTTCTTCTAAAGAGAAACAAATCTGGAGTTTTCTCATGTTTCCCAGTGCTTTTAGTTTCTATTAGCATTCTGTTCTCATAATGCAAACCTTATGTGACAATATACAGCCCAGCTCATTCCCTTAACATTATACAAATGTGCTCACTCAGCAGTCCGACAAAAGTGACTCAATTGCGTGAGTCTTTGATCATTTGTCCGCCAACCTTAGCCAGGTAAAGTAAAACAACAATGTGTCTTTCCTCTGCAGTGTATCATGTTTTTAAGATCATAAACTGTTTGAAGAAAATCAGTAGAAAACTAGTGTTTAAAAAATTTTAAATTCAGAAATCATTAACCAAAATAGAAAGTTAAGAGAAGATACCAGTGCTGTTTTTGTTTAAGCTAAAAAGAGTTACTATATTTCACAGTTTAAATGAGCACATATACTCATTAGCTAAATGAGTGATTTACCATAACGTAAACTGCAGCCATGAAATTAAAAGACGCTTACTCCTTGGAAGAAAAGTTATGACCAACCTAGATAGCATATTCAAAAGCAGAGATGTTACTTTGCCGACTAAGGTCCTTCTAGTCAAGGCTATGGTTTTTCCAGTAGTCATGTATGGATGTGAGAGTTGGACTGTGAAGAAGGCTGAGGACCGAAGAATTGATGCTTTTGAACTGTGGTGTTGGAGAAGACTCTTGAGAGTCCCTTGGACTGCAAGGAGATCCAACCAATCCATTCTGAAGGAGATCAGCCCTGGGATTTCTTTGGAAGGAATGATGCTAAAACTGAAACTCCAGTACTTTGGCCACCTCATGAGAAGAGTTGACTCATTGGAAAAGACTCTGATGCTGGGAGGGATTGGAGGCAAGAGGAGAAGGAGAAGACAGAGGATGAGATGGCTGGGTGGCATTACTGACTCGATGAACGTGAGTCTGAGTGAACTCCGAAAGTTGGTGATGGATAGGGAGGCCTGGCATGCCGCGATTCATGGGGTCACAAAGAGTTGGACATGACTGAGCAACTCAACTGAACTGAACTGAAAGGTAAAATTTGTAACTCTCTTGGGCAAAATTAGGAACTGAGTGAAGAAAATGTAGGTGAAGGTTAATGATCTTCATCTGGGAGACAAACAGTGCTTCAGATTGAACTCAAAATCCTTTTGAATAGTGACATTGGGGCTCCCCAAATTCCTTCTCAAAGTTCAGGAAGTCCAAATATACCTACTAAACAGAAACATCTTTGTCTTAGAAGAGAAATCTTATGTCCCTCATACCTTCTATTTCTTTTACATTAAGACATTCTGAATTGAAGAGAGCTAAAGAAAAGGATAGTTATACATCTTAGTCCACGAATGCACTGATTATTGAATTTGAGAAAAATGAATAATTGCATATATGTACATTTATATACTGATTAAATATATACTACATTCTTAATAATTTTAAGTCATATTATACACATTAGTATTATTTTAGGTAACTGTGAATTTGCATGTATTAAATATGTAAACCACATATATTGCAATTTGGTTAGATTTAGAGAAATTGAATTAGCTGAAATCTAAATACACACTATTAGAAAAGAAGAAGGAAAGGAAAGGAAATTGAAGGCAGAACAACTTTCAAAATACTTGAATGAATGAACAAAAGAAATTCTATCGAGGCAATTTCAGTTAATGCTACACTATACTTCCTTTAAAGTCAAGCAAAACCAATGTCTCCCTGAATTTGCCAATTATGTGGCAACAATTCATTTTGGTCATAGTCTTGTATAACCTTTCCAATGCAGTCATGTCCGACTCTTTGCAACCCCATGGACTGTAGCCCACCAGGATCCTCCCTCATGGGATTCTCCAGGCAAGAGTATTGGAGTGGTTGCCATTTCCTTCTCCAGTGGATCTTCCTGACCCAGGGATTGAACCCAGCTCTCCCGCATTCTAGGCAAATGCTTTAACCTCTGAGCCAGCAGGGAAGCTCCAGGCACATTTCAAGATTCTGAATCTTAAAATAGCAATGGGAATTGCTTTGCAAACCTTCACATTAGCAGAAGTATATTTTCATTTGGTAGGTCTATAGCAGAAATATCTATTTAAGTTTTCTAGCTTTATTATTGTGCTGCATACCCTATACTACACACACCAATCCATGGAAGCAATAATATCTCACATAATTGTGCCATCTGTATTCTTATACTGTTATATGTTGAGTTCCATAATGCTGTTACTTGAAGTGTATTTATTACCAATTAGTATTCATTTCACATAATTTCTTTAGTGAGAAAAATACATAGATATATAGAGAGGCAGGCCAAAGCTGAGATTCCTAGAGAAAGACAGATTCAACAATGAGTATAGAAAAATACAAAAAAAAAAAAAAAAAATTATGGATGAAGAAAGAAAAAACATAGTAAAACAAATTCTCTACTCCTGAGGTTAACTTCACTATATGACAAGTTTATATGTAGATCACTTTACTACATGAAAGCAGAGTTACTCCAGGTTTAACATATTTTTGTAGGATAAATATTCTATTTCTCTGCAAGACTGGGGGAAACGAAGGTGGCAAATGATAGACAACTAAATTTGAGAATACTGTGTAATTCACCAAACATCTTGTTGCTGTTGCTGTTGCTAAGTCGCTTCAGTCGTGTCCGACTCTGTGCGACCCCATAGACGGCAGCCCACCGGGCTCCCCCATCCCTGGGATTCTCCAGACAAGAATACTGGAGTGGGTTGCCACTTCCTTCTCCAATGCATAAAAGTGAAAAGTGAAAGTGAAGTCGCTCAGTTGTTTCCGACTCTTAGAGACCCCATGGACTGCAGCCTACCAGGCTCCTCCGTCCATGGGATTTTTCAGGCAAGAGTACCGGAGTGGGGTGCCATTGCCTTCTCCACACCAAACATCTAGTGTGTACATATTTTGTGTCAGGCTCTGGAAATCAAGTTGCTTTCATATATGTTCTTGTTTCATACAGCCACTCTCTGAAGCAGGTAATACTATTCCTAGACGGGTATGCAGAGGTTCATATTGATTTTAAATATTCCCCAGATCAAAGAGCTGGTAAGAGACACATTAAATATCTAACCCTAAATCTTATAATGGCAAGTTCTAGAAGAGTTTCACAAATACCATACAAATATATCTTTGTATGGAATGGAAGGTAAATAGAGGATATGTTTCTTACATAAAATGCTTCTGTTTTTTTTAAATTTATTCATTTTTTATTAATGTGGGGAAGTAGGCTCTTTTTTTTTGATGGCATAGTATAACTAAAATTGGAGTTGCAAAGGAAGAAAACAATATGGGTCTTGATTGATTGCAATAATGTAGGTGAAAGAGTTAAACATATTTCTTAAAACTAGATAAGTTATAATTAGCAGTGCTGCCTTACACATGCTATCAAACATCTATCTAAACTTTTTATCACAGATCTTCTAGGATGCTTACAGTTTACTCTTTCACCATTATAAGAGATCAAAATATCTGAGAAATTCTAGTATACAGAATCCAAGCCATATCCTTCTGACTTTACCTCTTATTTCAGAACTGACACAGACTACATGATCTAATATTTTTCAATTATATGGTCAATGTAAATATCTGATTTCTGGTTTGACATACTTGCATGAAAGGAAAACTATGACAAAACTAGACAGTGTGTTAAAATGCAAAGATATCACTTTGCCAACAAAAGTTCATATAGTCAAGGCTATGGGCTTCAACAATAGTACGTGAATCAAGAAATTTCAGATGTTCAAGCTGGATTTAGAAAAGGTAGAGGAAACAGAGATCAAACTGCCAACATCCGCTGGATCATACAAAAAACAAGAAAGTTCCAGAAAAGCATCTATTTCTTCTTTATTGACTATGCCAAAGCCTTTGACTGTGTGAATCACAACAAACTGTGGAACATTCTTAAAAGGATGGGAAATATCAGACCACCTTACCTGCCTCCTGAGAAATATGTATGCAGGTCAAGAAGCAACAGATAGAACTGGACATGGAACAAGAGACTGGTTTCAAATCGAGAAAGGAGTATATCAAGGCTGTATACTCTCAATCATGTGAAATGCTGGGCTGGATGAAGCTGGAATTCTTGATTCCCAAGGGAAATATCAATAACCTCAGATATGCAGATGGTACCACCATTGTGGCAGAAAGTGAAGAAGAACTAAAGAGCCTCTTGATGAAAGTGAAAGAGAAGAGTGAAAAAGTTGGCTTAAAACTCAACATTCAGAAGACTAAGATCATGGCATCTGGTCCCCCCATCACTTCATGGGGAAACAATGGAAACAGTGACAGACTTCATTTTCCTGGGCTCCAAAATCACTGCAGATGCTGTTTGCAACCATGAGATTAAAAGACACTGCTCCTAGGAAGAAAAGCTATGACCAACTTAGACAGCATATTAAATATCAGAGATATTACTTTGCCGACAAAGGTCCATACAGTCAAAGCTAATGCTTTTCCAGTAGTCATGTATGGATGTGAGAATTGGACCATAAAGAAAGCTGAGTGCCAAAGAATTGATGCTTTTGAACTATGGTGTTGGAGAAGACTCTTCAGAGTCCCTTGGACTACAAGGAGACCCAACCAGTCAGTCCTAAAGGAAATCAGTCCTGAATATTCATTGGAAGGACTGATGCCTAAGCTGAAACTCCAATACTTTGGCCACCTGATGTGAAGAACTGACTCACTGGAAAAGACCCTGATGCTGGGAAAGATGGAAGATTGGAAGAGAAGGGGAAAACAAAGGATGAGATGGTTGAATGGCATCACTGACTTGATGGACATGAGTTTGAGCAAGCTCCGGGAGTTGGTGATAGACAGGGAAGTCTGGCATACTGCAGTCCATGGGATAGCAAAGATTCAGACATGACTGGGCAGCTGAACTGATCTGATGGTCTTTCCAGTACTCACATACATTTGTGAGAGTTGGACCATAAAGAAGGCTGAGTGCCAAAGAATTGATGCTTTCGAACTGTGGTGCTGGAGAAGACTCTTGAGTCTCTTGGACTGCAAACCAGATCAAACCAGTCAATCTTAAAGGAAATCAACCCTGAATACTCATTGGAAGGACAGTACTGAAGGTAAAGCTCCAAAACTTTGGCCACCAGATGTGAAGAGCCGACTCATTGGAGAAGATCCCAATGCTGGGCAAGGTTGAAAGCATTAGGAGAAGAGGGCAACAGAGGACAAGATGGCTGGATGGCATCATCACTGCAAAGGCCATGAACTTGGGCAAACTCCAGGATATGGTGAGAGACAGAAAGCCTGTCATGCTGCAGTGCTTTGGGTCAGAAAGAGCCAGACGCAACTTGGCGACTGAACAAACAAACTGGTATTAAGTCTATATTCTTATAGCAATATAAAGTGAAAGTCAAGTGAAGTCACTCAGTCGTGTCTGATCTTTGAGACCCCATGGACTATAGCCCACCAGGCTCCTCCATCCATGGGGTTTTCCAGGCAAGAATACTGGAGTGGGTTGCCATTTCCTTCTCCAGGAGATCTTCCCGACCCAGGGATTGAACCTGGGTCTCCCTCACTATAGGCAGACGCTTTACCGTCTGAGACACTGTGGTTCATAGTACTATGGTAACATCAATAACTGATACTTTATGTTATGGTTTTCCTCATAGAAATAGATTTCAATTTTTTCTCGCCCCAAATTAAAACTTTGTTTGTTATCAGTGGTAAGAGAGTAAGACACATGTAAAGGGTCATACTGTCTATGGGCATGGAATAAAAAGAATCAATGGGTTAATAGAGTAACTAGAATTCTTTCCTCAGTTTCATTTTCAGGGAACTCTAAAGAGTTTACAGATGATATATTTGGCATTTAGTGCGTGCCTGGCAATGAACTAGTGCCTTAAATACAGCATCTCATTTACTTCTCAAAATAACATTCTCAGAGTGGTAGCAATTCTACATGACCATATCTGGACTAAAGTAGCAAAATGATTTACCCAAATCTAAGTGTCAGTCAATGTGACAGAATTAGAGTCTTACTCTAAGTTGATGTGACTCATGGATATGTTCAAACTTCCTACTGTATAGGGCTGACTCTCAGCTTGGATTCCTAATTATAAAACAGATTTCTTCTAAATTACCACCGTGGACAATGACAGTGCCATAGGAACTCTTAGTCCTAATGTCATTAGACATATAGAAAGAAACACCAATACATCATTAAGTAAAACCATGCTTCACTTACTTCATTTAAAAACATCAGAAGAAAATTAATTTTGACATTTACATATAAATTTAAAATGCACCAGCGGTACCCTACCACTGTTTTAATTCCAAATATGTCTATTATTTTATTTTTTGTACAAAGAATTTAACCTCTATAATTATTATCAGAAAGATAATTTATTGAAATTCTAAAAATAAAGTAACATTTTTATTAGCTGACATTTGATATTTTTCACCTAGTTTTTTAAAAGCTATCTTTCATGATTTTAAAAACCAATGGTCATAACCTGTCAACCCATCATTGTAAAGTCTAATCAAAATGTTTGCTTGTTCAGTAAACAGAAGCCCTTTTAGATCTGTTGCATTATTTTAAACTTACAAAGCTCTATTGATCAGAGCTCTGTAAGTTCCAAATAAAGGACAAATCAATTTTAGTTTAAACAAGAAAGGTAGGGGCCTTATTGATTCATTTAACCAAACCAAAGAAAATGGAAAGCACAGTGGTTGGTACACAGTGCTGGGCTCAACATAAGCAGACAGTATCAGGCCTCTCAGTCCATCATTTGAGTTAACGTTAATTAAGAAAATAACTCTGAAAAATAAATATATTATATATATATATGTAACATATATAAAACTGAATCACTTGGCTCTATGCCTACCATTATAAAGAAAATATATTTTTAAAAAATAGATAATAGTTGGAGCAAAAAAAAAGAAAATGTGAACTATCAGGTTTCTTCTTTTCAGTATCTTTCTAGAAGATTCACTGTGGGTGACTAAGCCTGAAAGCAAACAGGCACGTAGGGGTTCCCTGATGCCACACAATGGAGCCCAAGTCTGAACAAGAGCACAATTGGGAGGGTTTGAGCACTGTGGAATACTGTCCAAAACTCACTGGATTTGGAGGAGGGCAAAGCTTGGTTGCATTCCCAGCTATAAAACTTAGAGGGTAATTTAGGCTAAATATCAACCATCCGCAGCCTCAGATCCCAGACTTGAAACATGTTAATAACCATTTAATTTTTAAATAGGGTTATGTGAAAAAGCATGTAATAGGGCTTGTAGAGGGTCTGATCTATAGCTATCACTTACTATAAGAGAAATCTTGTGGTTTCTTCTAAATACATGGATTCTGAGAGGATCAAACATATGGGCATGTAAACAATAAAGTACTATATAGATTTCAGTTATGCTACATTCATCTCTACAGTTTGATGGATAGAGTGCCAACCCCAAGCTCCATCTGTCCCAATAGGGCTTTTCAATGTTATTCAAATGCATCTGCCCTCCAAGAAAGCAACCCAGAGTAGAGGCCACTTCTTACATCTCCCTCTCCCCATCCTTCCTCCCACAATTCCTAACACCATGCTGAGCACAGAGTAAAGGCCCAGCATACATCTGGGAACTGATTAATTGATCAGGATTAATTGATCATTAATAGAAATGCAAATTCCCAGGGAGGATATAAGTAGAATTTTTTTTCCCACCAAAAATAATACTTTATTACTTAAGTAATAAAGTACATGATTATCAACGGTTTACTTTCAAGTTGATAACAAACAATTACCTGGATATCTTGAATACATACTAACTCTTGTAAAAATTATACTAAAAAGCTTGTGAATATTACTATTAATCAAAGTTTGTAGCCATAACCCACAACATAGGTGGTAAATTGAAGACAGGGCTCACAACAAAGCTGAAATACTACAATATCAAAATAAATACTTGAGTGTGTGTTTTCACACAAAATATTTATCCTTGAGGATTGAGGTATTCTACATGAGTAACTTTTCTGATAGTTTTTGTCTTTAGACAACTTGGCTTGTATCAATTTCAGAATGAGACCTTCCCATAGTTAAGTTGGGGCTTCCCTAGAAGCTCAGCAGTAAAAAATTCATCTGCAGTGCAGGAGACAGTTCAATCCCTAGGTCAGGAAGATCCCTGGAGGAGGGCATGGCAACCACTCCAGTATTCTCACCTGGAGAGTCCCATGGGCAGAGAAGCCTGGCAGGCTACAGTGCATAGGGTTGCAAAGAGTCGGACACTACTGAAGTGACTGAGCACAACACACATAGTTAAGTTCAGTAACAGAGACTCTTGAAAGAAGCTTCAGTAGTTAGATTCTGCCCTCAGATCAATGCAAAATCACTTCCAGAACTTCCCCCCAAATAGATACGCTTCTACGAACACGGTGAACTATGTTTCTTTATCTGCTCTGGCTTATAGAAATCTTAGAATCTATATTTGTGGCTCAATTTGAGCAAAATACACTAGACCTTCAGGAGATGCATTCATAAAACAGTTCACCTCAGTTTTACTTACCTGTTTATCCCCTCTGTATTATTTCCTCACTTTTAAATTCTCTTAGATATTATGGTTGCATTTTTTTTAAAAACTAAGATATGCATAAATGAACAAGATATAAATAAATTCATTTTCCTATCATCTAAAGCTACTTGATGCAAGGTAGTTTCATTTCATTACAGTTTTCCTGCATCACTTTACTCATAAACAGTGCTCAGTATAGCCTCTAATATTTACATTCTACTTTTTATCATTTCTTTTCATGACAAAGTTGCATATCTGCTACAAAATTTTTAAAAATACAGAGATACAGAAAGGGAAAAGATAGAAATCCCTCTCTCCAGTTTAACTACCATTCCCCTCTCTCTCTTTTTCTGTAGTCTTTCCCCCCTAGACCCGCACCTTGAAGATCATGCCGACCACCAGAAAATTGGTGGAGAATGTTACAGAACACACGCACACAAACATTTGTGTGTATCTGAAGTCTGTCTTACACTTGTCACATCTCTAAAGGTCAATTATTGCCCAAATGACATCAGCAAGATGGTGGAGCAGGAGCTCTTCCTACTCACATTGCCTGTCAATAACAATAATTCGGCACAACAGTCCTTTCCTGGGATCTTTGGGATCCAGCCTCAGGCTGGGAGCAGTTCTGCTCTCCTAGACAACTGCCAGGAGTCACATCTATCTGAGCCCTGGGAGGTTGGTGCCCCAACCTCAGTGCTACACAGACCCTGCAAAGGTCCTGTAACTTGATTCTTGCTCCTCTCCACTACAGCCCAGGAATGCTCTTGCCACCCAGCAGTGGCATACATGTCTATGCCCCAAGGCAAGCCCACCAACCTCGATTCTGCTGCAGAACATGAAATGGCCCAGTAACTTCAATTCAGTTCCTCTCGGTCACAGGCCAAAGGCAGTCCTGGCCACCCATGGACATCCTTCCACCCATGCACACACACACCACCACGAGACACCTCTGTGTGTCCCCAGAGCTACGCCTTTTGTTGGTGGATCTGGAAGCAGCCCTTAACCTGGGTCTAGCTCTTTTCAGTTGCCTTCCAAGAGTAGTTCTGCCTGCTCAAGGAACTGGAGGGAAATTAGCCCACCCATGTACCAGGAGGAAGGGCCTTGGTCCAACTTAGGCTATTGAAGCAGCCCAGCTCCAGCCCCACTGTGCCCCAATCCAGAGGCACTCCCTCCCACCCACTGAGTAAACTGGCAGGAAGAATGCCCATCTGTGTCTCTGAAGCTCCTCATGATTTAGTTCTAGTCCCTATCAGCAAATCACAAAGGAAGACAGAAAGAGAGGGAAAGGAACAAATGGAACAAATAAACTACAAACAAATCAGAAAGTAATTAATAAAATGGTGATAGTAAGTCCATACATATAAATAATCACTTTGACATTCCAACCAAGCAGTACAGAATGGATTTAAAAGGGATTAAAAAAAATAATCCAATAACACGTTACCTAAAAAAGATTCACCAAGCTTTAAGGACACACATAAGATGAAAGTGAAGGGATAGGAAAACATATTCCATGGAAATGGTAACCAAAAGAGATTCATACTGGCTTACCCTTACATTATTTCTTTTAATATAATTTTATTTATTTTAATTGGAGGTTAATTACTTTACAATATTGTATTGGTCTTGCCATACAACAACGTGTATCTGCCACAGGTATACACGTGTTCCCCATTCTGAACCCCCCTCCCTTCTCCCTCCTCTTACCATCCCTCTGGGTCATCTCAGTACACCAGCCCCAAGCATCTAGTATCATGCATTGAACCTGGACTGGCGACTCATTTCATATATGACATTATACATGTTTCAATGCCATTCTCCCAAATCATCCCACCCTCTCCCTCTCCCACAGAGTTCAAAAGACTGTTCTATACTTCTGTGTCTCTTTTGCTGTCTCGCATACAGGGTTATCATTACTATCTTTCTAAATTCCATATATATGTGTTAGTATACTGTATTTGTGGTTTTTTACCCTTACATTAGATAAACAAGATATCTTTCTCATTCAGTGTAATATTATTCACAAAGGTGAAGATATAGAAACAACTTAAGTGTACAGAGGAGTGGATAAGGAAAATGTGGTATATGTCTATGATGTAATATTACTCAGCCATTTAAAAAAACCAAACAAACGAGAAAATCTTGACCTTTGTAACGATATGGAGAAAACTGAGGAATATTATGCTGAGAGAAATAAGCCTGACATAGAAAAATAAATACTGTATGATCTCACTCAATGTGGAATCTAAAAAAAGTAAAACTCATAGAAACAGAGAGAATAAAGGTGGTTGCCATAAGGTGGGGCATCATGGAAATGGAGAAATGCTAGTCAAGCATATCAACTTTCAGTTTAAGATAAATAAGTTATGAAAATCTAATGTACAGCACAGTAACTACAGTTAATAATACTGTATTGAAAAGTTGAAATTTGCTTAGAGAGTAAATCTTGTTTGTTCTCATCATTAAAAGAAACCAGTTACTATGTGAAATGATAAATGTGATAATTAGTTTGACTGCAATGATCACCTCATAACATATACATATATTAAATCAAGTTGTTCATACTAAACATATGCAATCTTTGTCAATTTACCCCAATAAGGATGGAGAGGAAAAGATCAATTATCATTCTACTGTATAGATACACTATAGTTTATTTAACCAAAAATCATTTAATACTTTTTTGGGGGGGTTCAAGATAAAGGATATTATTCCATCCTAAAAGAGATCAGTCCTGGGTGTTCATTGGAAGGACTGATGCTAAGGCTGAAACTCCAATACTTTGGCCACCTCATGCAAAGAACTGACTCATTGGAAAAGACCCTGATGCTGGGAGGGACTGGGGGCAGGAGGAGAAGGAGACGACCGAGGATGAGATGGCTGGATGGCATCACTGACTCGATGCACATGAGTTTGGGTGAACTCCAGGAGTTGGTGATGGACACAGAGGCCTGACATGCTGAGATTCATGGGGTCACAAAGAGTTGGAAATGACTGAGGGACTGAACTGAAAGGATGTTATAAATACATTCTTGTATGTATGTCTTCACTTGCTTAAGAATTTTTCTAGGATAGTTTTTTTCCTCTCTAATTTTAATTTAATGGTTCTAATTTGCTAGCTGACAGGAACTTAAAGAACCACGCTGATTAGAATGCCCTATGAAATGATAAATGTGCTTTAAGTGAGGGGATGAAGATTTCATTAGTAAAATTCATGAGTGTAAGACTCCAATCTTCATGAAATCTATGAGAGAACAGTTATCATTCAGAGAAGGGTATAATTTAAAGCTGATAGTTTAATTGTAGTCCTAATTTCAGGAAATAATTTAGTGTTTCTTTAAAAGAAAAAGCATTCCCTCCAAACTTTTAAAAACATTTGATTTCTGAAAATTTACGGAATATCTATTATTTTTATAAATGTAGGGATTTTGTGCTACATTCATTTTTTATATTAAGTAACAGGACTTCCTAAAATGACATTAAAGACACATAGCAATAATATATGAATTTTAAGCATTGTACAAAGTTAGTATGGCTGAACTCACATTTATTTCGGTCTGATAACGTGAGTCAACGAGTTTAATCAATTTACCTTTATTGAGACTATTGTTCATGCAATTTTATTTTGTGCTTTTCCCATACCTTACTATATACTTTTTGTTTCCTCTTCCTGTTCCATCCCATGGTTAAATGAATTATTGTTCTCAATTCTTCACTCTCTTCTTACGTCATTCTATACAATGGAGAGATGCAAAGAATAGCAAGGAGCGATAGGAAAGCATTCCTCTGTGATCAATGCAAAGAAATAGAGGAGACGAACAGATGGGAAAGATTAGAGATCTCTTCAAGAAAATTAGAGATACCAAGGGAACATTCCATGCAAAGATGGGCTTGGTTAAGGACAGAAATGGTATGGACCTAACAGAAGCAGAAGATATTAAGAAGAGGTGGCAAGAATACACAGAAGAACTGTACAAAAAAGATCTTCAAGATCAAGATAATCATGATAGTGTGATCACTAATCTAGAGCCAGATACCCTGGAATGTGAAGTCAAGTGGGCCTTAGAAAGCATTACTATGAACAAAGCTAGTGGAGGTGATGGAATTCCAGTTGAGCTATTTCAAATCCTGAAAGATGATGCTGTGAAAGTGCTGCACTCAATATGCCAGCAAATTTGGAAAACTCAGCAGGGGACACAGGACTGTAAAAGGGCAGTTTTCATTCCTTTCCCAAAGAAAGGCAATGCCAAAAAATGGTCAAACAACCACACAATTGCACTCATCTCACACACTAGTAAAGTAATGCTAAAAATACTCCAAGCCAGGCTTCAGAAATACATGAACCGTGAACTTCCAGCTGTTCAAGCTGATTTTAGAAAAGGCAGAGAAACCAAAGATCAAATTGCCAACATCCACTGGATCATAGAAAAAGCAAGAGAGTTCTAGAAAAACATATATTTCTGCCTTATTGACTACACGAAAGCCTTTGACTGTGTGGATCACAATAAACTGTGGAAAATTCAGAAAGAGCTGGGAATACCAGACCACCTGACCTGCCTCTTGAGAAATCTATATGCAGGTCAGGAAGCAACATTTAGAACTGGACATGGAACAACAGACTGGTTCCAAATAGGTAAAGGAGTACGTCAAGGTTGTATATCGTCACCCTGCTTATTTAACTTATATACAGACTACATCATGAAAAATGCTGGACTGGATGAAGCACAAGGTGGAATGAAGATTGCCGGGAGAAATATCAATAACCTCAGATATGCAGATG
>SJYC01110729.1:0-19411 GCA_006408675.1 Madoqua kirkii | reverse complement strand
TTCCAAATAGGTAAAGGAGTACGTCAAGGTTGTATATCGTCACCCTGCTTATTTAACTTATATACAGACTACATCATGAAAAATGCTGGACTGGATGAAGCACAAGCTGGAATCAAGATTGCCGGGAGAAATATCAATAACCTCAGATATGCAGATGATACCACCCTTATGGCAGAAAGTGAAGAAGAACAAAAAAGCATCTTGATGAAACTGAAAGGGAAGAGTGAAAAAGTTGGCTTAAAGCTCAACATTCAGAAAATGAAGATCATAGCATCTGGTCCCATCAATTCATGGGAAATAGATGGGGAAACAGTGGAAACGGTGTCAGAGTTTTTGGGGGGGGGCTCCAAAATCACTGCAGATGGTGACTGCAGCCATGAAATTAAAAGACACTTACTCCTTGGAAGAAAAGTTATGAGTAGCCTAGATAGCATATTCAAAAGCAGAGACATTACTTTGCCGACTAACGTCCGTCTAGTCAAGGCTATGGCTTTTCCTGTGGTCATGTATGGATGTGAGAGTTGGACTGTGAAGAAGGCTGAGCATCAAATAATTGATGCTTTTGAAATGTAGTGTTGGAGAAGACTCTTGAGAGTCCCTTGGACTGCAAGGAGATCCAACCAGTCCATTCTGAAGGAGATCAGCCCTGGGATTTCTTTGGAAGGAATTATGATAAGCTGAAATTCCAGTACTTTGGCCTCCTCATGCAAAGAGTTGACTCATTGGAAAAGATTCTGATGCTGGGAGGGATTGGGGACAGGAGGAGAAGAGGACGACAGAAGATGAGATGGCTGGATGACATCACTGACTCAACGGACATGAGTCTGAGTGAACTCCAAGAGTTGGTGATGGACAGGGAGGCCTGGCGTGGTGCGATTCACGGGTTCGCAGAGTCGAACACGACTGAAGGACTGAACTGAACTGAATACACAGCCTTTGACATAACCTTAAAGAGACTGGCTTTAGGGCTTTGGTATGTGACTCAAATTAGCCAATGAAATGTTGGAAGATAAAATTCAAGAAGGGACCTGAAATGAAATGTTCTTGCACAGTCATTATTATTTTTTTTAACTCTGATTTGTCCTGGACAATATTTTATAATTCTAGGCCGTGTTCCTCAGTTCAGTTCAGCCGCTCAGTAGTGTCTGACTCTTTGCCATCCCTTGGACTGCGGCATGCCATGCTTCCCTGTCCATCACCAACTCCCAGAGTTTACTGAAACTCTGTCCATTGAGTTAGTAATGCCGTCCAACTATTTCATCCTCTGTCACCCTTTCTGCCTTCAATCTTTCCTAGCATCAGGGCCTTTTCCAGGTGGCCAAAGTATTGGAGTTTCAGCTTCAGCATCACTCCTTCAGTGAATATTCAGGACTTATTTTCTTTAGGATAGACTGGTTGCAACTCCTTGCTGACCAAGGACTCTCAAAAGTCTTCTCCAACACCACAGTTCAAAGGCATCCATTCTTCGGTGCTCAGCTTTCTTTATAATCCACTGTCACATCCATATATGACTACTGGAAAAACAATAGCTTTGACTAGACAGACCTTTGTCGGCGAAGTAATGTCTCTGCTTTTTAATATGTTGTATAAGTTGGTTATAGCTTTTCTTCCAAGGAGTACGCGTCTTTTAGTTTCATAGCTGCAGTCACCATCTGCAATGATTTTGTAGTCCCCCCAAAATAAAGTCTGTCACTGTTTCCACTGTTTCCCCATCTATTTGCCATAAAGTGATGGGACCAGATGCTATGATCTTAGTTTACTGAATGTTGAACTTTAAGCCAACTTTTACATTCTCCTCTTTCACTTTCATCAAGAGGCTTTTTAGTTCTTTTCGCTTTATGCCATAAGGGTGGTGTCATCTGCATATCTGAGGTTATTGACATTTCTCCCAGCAATCTTGATTTCAGCTTGTGCTTCATCCAGTCCAGCATTTTTCATGATGTAGTCTGCATATAAGTTAAATAAGCAGGGTGACAATATACAGCCTTGAAATATTTGTTTCCCGATTTGGAACCAGTCTGGTGTTCCATGTCCAGTTCTAACTGTTGCTTCTTGACCTGCATACAGATTTCTCACACTAGTAGTATACATTAGAATTCCTTTCCCTGTATTTTTAAGCCTGGAATTTATTACTAATGATGACTTTTCTCCTACCCAAGACCCTGTACAGACAAGTGTGCAGAATTGCTTATCTGGATCAGTGGATAGGTTTTGTTTTGTTGTTTAAACTCATTTTCATAGTGGGATCAATTCTCAAGCTTATGTATGCAGCTGGTTGTCAGTTCCCTTGTTTTAAGCAAGTCTAAGCCCACATCTCTGGGCTTTCCAGGTGGCACTAGTGGTAAAAAACGCTCCCGCCAATGCAAGAGACATAAGGGAGGGAAGTTCTATCCCTGGAGTTGGGAAGAGCCCCCTGAAGGAGAGCATGGTCACCTACTCCAGAGAGAATTTATTGCCTAGAGAATCTATGGACAGAGAAGCTGGCAGACTACAGTCCATAGGATCGCAAAGAGTTGGACAGAATTGAAGTAACTTAGCACACAGGCACGCAAGCCCATATTTCTACCCCAGCATGAATTTCCCCTTTCTTTCTTCAGAATTTGTGTGTTCAAACAATTTTTGGATACCTACTGTGAAGTGAAATATTTGCTACTTTATGCTCCAGCAGTAAACAATCCTTTTCTATATGCAAATTTCTGAACACAGGTGAAACAAAGTCAGCTATTTGGAAGCCATCAGCTACTTCCTCCCAAAGAAGCACTGAGGAGCAGGGCGAATCTGAGAGGCCACCATCTACCACATTTGCCATCTCTTTCAGTAAACAAGGAATTGGTATCTGAACAAGAAAGCAAGCAGTAGCTAGATATCTGGGCTAGATGCCCAGATAGCTAGATGCATATGAAGGAAATGATTTCAGCCAGCCCACACACTTGCATCTTCTTATCTATGTTGTTGTTGAGTCGATCAGTCCTGTCCAACTTTTTGTGACCCCCTGGACTGCAGCATGTCAGGGTTCTCTGTCCTTTACTATCTCCCAGATTTGTTCAAACTCACTAGCCATCAGCTACTTCCTCCCAAAGAAGCACTGAGGAGCAGGGCGAATCTGAGAGGCCACCATCTACCACATTTGCCATCTCTTTCAGTAAACAAGGAATTGGTATCTGAACAAGAAAGCAAGCAGTAGCTAGATATCTGGGCTAGATGCCCAGATAGCTAGATGCATATGAAGGAAATGATTTCAGCCAGCCCACACACTTGCATCTTCTTATCTATGTTGTTGTTGAGTCGATCAGTCCTGTCCAACTTTTTGTGACCCCCTGGACTGCAGCATGTCAGGGTTCTCTGTCCTTTACTATCTCCCAGAATTTGTTCAAACTCACGTCAGTTGATTCGATTATGCCTTCCAACCATCTCATCCTCTGTTGTCCCCTTCTCCTATTCTCAATCTTTCCCAGCATCAGGGTCTTTTCCAGTGAGTCAGCTCTTCACATCAGGTGGCCACAGTATTGGAGTTTCAGCTTCAGCATTAGTCTTTCCAATGAATATTCACAGTTGACTTCCTTTACGGATCGACTGGTTGATCTTGCAGTCCAAGGGACTCTCAATGAATCTTATTTACAACACCACGGTTTGAAAACAATTCTTTGGCACTCAGCCTTCTTTATGGTCCAACTCTAACTTCCACACATGACAACTGGAAAAATCATAGCTTTGACTATAGGGATCTTTGTTGGCAAAGTGATGTCTCTGCTTTTTAGTACGTTGTCTAAGTTTGTCACAGCTTTGCTTCCAAGGAGCAAACATCTCTTAATTAGAAGATCATTAAATCTCTTCATGTGAGACATCTGGTGTTCTCTTAATTAACAGTAATCTTTTAATATGCAGATTATTTGCCGTTTGCTGCAAACTTGTATATAGCCTGGCTCCTCCCTTGACTCCTAGGAGTCAGCTCTCTCAGGGTCACCTGAGATACTGAATCCCATGCTGGAATCCTACCATTCCAACCAAATAAAACATAACTCTCAACTTTTAGGTTGTGGATATTTTTCTATGAAATAGAGGGAGCAGTCAGTCAACATTAGTTGAGCTTGATATTTACCCAAAGTCATTCAATAACCTTTACCTTATTAACTTATTTGAACATAGTATAAGCAAATAAAAGTCATGGAAAGTAACAGCAGAAAGTTAGGAAGAATAACAATATCATCACAATTCATTCTCACATTTGGAAGGCACCTGACAAAAAAACCATCAAGTATAGCTGAGTAGTGTCACCTGTTCATTCAGTTCAGCTCAGTTCAGTCGCTCAGTCGTGTTTTGCGACCCCATGAATCGCAGCACACCAGGCCTCCTTGTTCATCACCAACGTGTTATTTATTAAGACTGTATAATAATTTGGGGATTCCCAGGTGATTCGATGGTAAAGAATCTGCCTGCACTGTAGGAGAATCCAGTTCAATCCCTGGGTAAGGAAGATCCCCTAGAGGAGGAAATGGCAATCCCCTCCAGTATTTTTTCTAGGAAAATCCCATGGACAGAGGAGCCTGACAGGCTATAGTCCATGGGGTCACAAAGAGTAGGACATGAGAGAGCACACAGCACACATCATACTTTATCCTCAAATCAAAGAGAGTAGCTTTCAGGAGATGACAGTCCACCAAGAAAGATGGCTCACTTGGTAAAGAATCCGCCTGCAGTGCAGAAGACTGCCTACAATACAGGAGACCTGGATTTGATCCCTGGGTCAGGAAGTTCCCCTGGAGAAGGAAATGGTAACCCAATCCAGTATTCTTGCTTGTAAAATCTCAGGGACAGAGGAGCCTGGCAGGCTACAGTCCATAGAGTCACCAAGATCAGACATGACTGAGCAACTAAAGCACCACCACAAATAACAGAGAGTAAAACTATCACAAGAGACAAGTACCTAAAGCAATACAAGAGAAGATCATTCCAGCTGAGAGGAAGTGATATTAGGATATAATAAATGATGTATATTTGGTTTTCATTCTGTAACCAGGCACAGAGCCCCTGAAGCCTTTGGTATTTCCTGAATGCTAAGGATGAGAGGAATGCCTTTTGTTATTTGTAATAAGTTCCTCTCTACCAAACCAGAGTTTATGTCAATAAGGTGACTGGAGGAGAATGGGGCTCCATGTCAGAAGATTAGATTAAAAGGTTGAAACTTTCAGCCCTACCCTCACCTCTGGGAAAGGGACAGATTGAGTTCAATGAGTGACCAATCATCTAATCAACCACGCCTACATAGCAGAATCTTAGAAAACCTCTAAACAAAGGGGTTTGAAGAGCTTCTGGGTTGGTTGGCAAAATGCATCCATGAGTCTGGAAACTCCAGAGACAGAAGTTCCTGTGTGCAGAACTCTGTGGACCTCACCATGTGCATCCCTTCATCTGACTACTCACTTGTGTCCCTTAAAATACCAGTCGTAATAAACTGATAATAGTAAGTAGACTACTCTCATGGGTTCTATGAGCAAATTATTAATATGAAGAGGGGTTTGTGGAAATCTCCCAATTTACAACAGTCTGGGATATGTGATCAGCTTCTGCAGCTGAGGCAGTCTTGTGGGACTGTTCCATTAGCCCGAGAGATCTGTGATAATAATACGTAGACACTGACAGAATTTACTTAAATTGGAGGACATCCAGGTTGTGTCCACCAAGAACTGGAGAATAGATTGGTATGGAAACAGACTCATCATTTGTCAGATGTGTTTTGAGTAGAAGAAAGAGTTTTTTCCTCTTAAAAGGACAATGAAAATAGGCCTTAAAGAAACCATCCCTTCTTTCCCCCTTTCCCTGCTGTCCTTCTTTTTTTTTCTTCTTCCTTTTCACAAATATTTACTGAGCATCTTCTCAATTCCCAGGCATGAATCTGAATGCTGAGAAAATTAGTTGCAGAAGACAAATTACCTGCTCTTCTGATATTCTCGGGCAGGTTGTTCAGTCATTCAGTTGTGTCCGACTCTTTGCAATCCCATGAACTGCAGCATGCCAGGCTTCCCTGAGCTTTACTATCTCCCAGAGTTTGCTCAAACTCCTGCCCATTGAGTCGGTGATGCCATCCAACCAACTCATCTTCTATTGTTCCCTTCTTCTCCCACCTTAAATCTTTCTTAGCATCAGGGTCTTTTCCAATGATTCAGCTCTTCATATCAGGTAGCCAAATTATTGGAGCATCAGGTTCAGCATCATCAGTTCTTGAAAGGAATATTCACAGCTGATTTCCTTTAAGATGGGCTGGTTTGAACATCTTGCAGTTCAAGTGACTCTCGAGAATCTTTTCCAGCACCACAGTTCAAAAACAATTCTTTGGCGCTCAGCTTTCTTTACAGTCCAACTCTCACATCCATACATGGCTACTGGAAAAGCCATAGCTTTGACTATATAGACTTTGTTGACAAAGTAATGTCTCTGATATTTAATATGCTGTCTAGGTTGATCACAGCTTTTCTTCCAAGGAGCAAGTGTCTTTTATTTCATGGTTGCAAACACAATCTGCAGTGATTTTGGAGCTCAAGAAAATCAAGTCAGTCACTGTTTCCATTGTTTCCCCATCTATTCACCATGAAGTAATGGGACTAGATGCCATGTTCTTAGTTTTTTGACCATTGAGTTTTAAGCCAGCTTTTTCACTCTTCTCTTTCACTTTGATCAAGGGGGTCTTTAGTTCTTCCTTGCTTTCTGCCATAGGGTAGTGTCATCTGCATATCTGAAGTTATTGATATTTCTCCCAGTAATCTTGATTTCAGCTTCTGCTTCATCCAGCCTGGCATTTCTCATGATGTACTCATCTTCTAAGTTACATAAGCAGGGTGACAATATACAACCTTGACGTACTCCTTTCCCAATTGGGAACCAGTCTGTTCTATGTCCGGTTCTAACTGTTGCTTATTGACCTGCATACAGATTTCTCAGGAGGTAGGTAAGGTGGTCTGGTATTCCCATCTTTTTAAGAATTTTCCAGTTTGTTGTGATCCACACAGTCAGAGGCTTTGGCATAGTCAATAAAACAGAAGTATATGTTTTTCTGGAACTCTTTTGCTTTCTCTATGACCCAATGGATGTTAGCAATTTGATCTCTGGTTCTTCTGCCTTTTCTAAATCCACCTTGAGCCTTGCCTGGAGAATTTTGAGCATTACTTTGCTAGTGTGTGAGATGAATCCTTATCCGGCTGAAGGCATAAAGAATGAAACCCCCAGGTTGGTATATGCTCAACATGCTAGTGAAACAGGGTGGAAGAATAGCTCCAGATGGAATGAAGAAGCTGAACCTAAGTGAAACAATACCCAGTTGTACATGTGTCTGGTGGAGAAGTAAAGTCTGACATTGTAAATAAGAATATTGCATAGGAACCTGGAATGTTAGGTCCATGAATCAAGGTAAATTGGAAGTGGTCCAACAGGAGGTGGCAAGAGTAAACATTGACATTTTAGGAATCAGTGAACTAAAATGGATGGGAATGGGCAAATTTTATTCAGCTAACATTTTATCTACTACTGTGGACAAGAATCCCTTAGAAGAAATGGAGCAACCCTGAAAGTCAATGACAGACTCCAAAATGCAGTACCAGATGCAATCTCAAAAGCAACAGAACAATCTCAGTTCATCGCCAAGGCAAACTATTCAATGTCACAGTAATCTAAGTCTATGCCCCAACAACTAATGCCAAAGAAGCTGAAGTTGAATAGTTCTATGAAGACCTACAAGATCTTCTAGAACTAACACCAGAAGAGGATGTCCTTTTCATAATAGGGGACTGGAATGCAAAAGTAGGAAGTCAAGATATACCTGGAGTAACAGGCAAGTTTGGCCTTGGAGTACAAAATGAAGCAGGAAAGTTTGGCCAAGAGAATGCACTAGTCATGGCAAACACCCTCTTCCAACAACACAAGAGATGACTTTTGTGCAGTAATAAAATATAAAATTTTAGGCACTCAAAAGTACTATTAGAAATAAGGCAAAAGTTTAAAAATTAATATGATGGGACACAATTTTAGATTGCAGATTTAGAAAAAGAAGATAAAATGGCTTTGAGTAGAAACATAAGTGAAGTGAGGTAGTAAGTCAAGGAACTTCCAGACAAAAGCCAAGAGGAAAAAGCAAGTCTGGCATTTTGAAAAATAGCAAGGAAGCCAGTACGCAGAGATTGATGGTAAGAAGGAAAGTGGTAAGGACAGAGGTCAGCAGGCCAGATGCTGCCAGGATTCGTAAACATGGTAAGTAGTATGGACTCTGTTCTAAGTATATTTGGAAGGCACTGGCAATATTTAGCAAAATAGCTGATAAGACTTGACTTTTTATTTAAAAGTTATCATTCTGACAATAAATGGAATCTAGACTGTTGAGGTGAGGGAACGTGGTACAAGAGTGGGAGCAAGGGAGGCCAAGGAGGGGCTGTGAGAAATGACAGAGAGAAAAGAGCCTGTTGAAAGGAGTCAGGCACACAGAAGTAAAAATTGGTCAATTTGTGCATGTATTTTGAGGATAGAACCATAAATTCTTACTAACAGATGGACTGCTGGGTATAGTAGATTTGAGAAAAAGTGAGATTATCAGTGATCTTGAAGGGAAAAAACAAGTGAGGAGCAAATCTGGGGATAAATTGTGAGTCAGGTTTCTCTTTTGACACTTCCTAAGTAATTACATTTTACAGTCCTGTACTAATATTACTACTAACTTGGAAAACTCTTAAAAAATAATCTTAAAGCAAATGCCCTCTTTCTGTTCCTTTCTTCATGCCTGAGGCTAGCTCCAATTAGAACAAAAGAAGAGGCTGGGTGGCAGTGCAGCTCATGTCCCACTTTTTTTTCTAACCACAAAAACCAAGGAGTGTGACATCTTAAATATGCAAGATGCTTATTCTTCATGTTGGTGTGATCCCTTCCTGACTGCAGTATGAAGAACTGTATGGTACAATAATCGTAATATTTAAAAATATTCAAGTCAGTGTTAAACTAACAAAGCTTATGCAACTGATTGGACTGTCTGGCAGATTTAGTTATATTTGTGTTAAAAAGATCTAATTTATATGTGACATAAAAAATCCTTCTATATTATTCAATGTTTAAATAAATTGTTGAGATTTTGATTCCTACTTTTTTACACTTATCAATTGAGAGGACAAATTCTTAACACATGTCTTAGCTTCCAGCATCAGTTTGCAAACCTACTGTTTTAGTTAAAATAATTTTATTTTCTTGAAATAATATTTTTAAGGTAGATTAAACATAATGGTTATAAAATTTAAAAAATCTTCCAAAATGCCCATACAAATTGATGTTTTATTTTAAATCCTTCACTCGCTGGGGCAAAAAAAAAAACACAACAAAAAACATTTCTTAACAGCTAGAAAGTATGTTTGCTTCACAGGTAATGTGCAGGCACCATGCTGTGTGCATCTGGAGAATTAATATCTGTTTCTGGATAATAAGATTCAAGAAACTAGCAGATAACCTTTGATCTCAAAACTGCTAAACATCCTTTTAAAGAGTTAACTGTTTTTTAATTCTTCTTTGTCTTTTATGCTGATGTAACTTACAACTCCAAGAACTTTAATTGCCAAGCAAATATTGAAGCCGAAGTGAAAAAAGAAATGCTATTTCACCTCTAAATAGAACAAACAGATGATACCAAAGTATAATCAATTCTAACTTCAACTTGATATGTGCAACTGCCAATTAGATCATGTGGGCTCTGAATTTTAAGAGGTCTGAAGAACAGTTTCAAAAAGAATCAGTAAATTTAGCTCTTAATGCTCTTCTTTCTTCGGGTACAAAATGTAGCCTAAAAAGTGTATTTTCTCCATTTCTAGAAAAGATTCTGAGACATTACCTTGTACTTCTACTATCAGTTAACAGATATTAATATTGTTACTCAGTCGTACAGTTGTGTCTTCATCGCCCTAATGCATAATATGAAAAATTTCATTCAGTGGTGGTTTTCATATATTAAAAACAAAGATATATTAGAAATGTCATTCAACCAGAACTGCTATGGTAAATTTGATAAAAGAAGTCAAGTCTGCGATGAATAATGCTGTGATCCAGGTAAGTAATCACTTGTTATTTTTATTGTAGAACAGCAAAATTTTACTGTGTTCTTACCTATATGCCAAGAGCTAAGCCTTCCCTGGTGGCTCAGGTAATAAAGAATCTGCCTGCAGTGCAGGAGACCCAGGTTCGATCTCCTGGGTTGGAAAGATTCCCTGGTGAAGGGAATGGCAACCCACTCCTGTATTCCTGCCTGGAGAATTCCATGCAGAGGAGACCTGTAAACTAGTCTATGGAGTCACTGAGATTTGGGGATGTTCCCGGTGGTCCAGTGGCTAAGGCTCCATGTTTCCAATGCAGAGGGCCTGGGTTTGACCCTTGGTTTGGGAACTAAATCCCACATGCTATATCTAAGAGTTCACATAGTGCAACTAAAGATCCCACATGCCACAACTAAGACCCAATACAGCCAAATAAATAAAAACAAATATTTTTTAAAAGATTTTTTAGAAGAGTTTCTGGATGTGGGATAGCAGTCCTGGCTTAGCTCTGTCCACAGATCTATCTGCCATTCTCCTACCTCATATTGGGCTTCCCTGGCTCAAATAGTAAAGAATCTGCCTGCAATACAGGATACCTGGGTTCACTTCCTGTGTTGGAAAGATCCCCTGGAGAATGGAATGGCAACCCACTTCAGTATTCTTGCCTGGAGAATACCATGGACAGAGGAGCCTGGTGGGTTACAGTCCATGGGGTCACAAAGAGTCAGACACGACTGAGGGACTAAGACTTCCACGCTTCACAAGGATATACAGCTAGAGATAGAAGTATATAGCTTTTCTTGAAGTACTTTCTGATCAAAGAAAGTATTCTTCAAAATGTTTTCTTTATGAAGACTATTTGTAGAGAATGCTTGAGCATGTGCCCCAACACACGTGCAAATTAATATATGTACATATATAATATGCTATATTTAATCTAAAAATTAAATATACATACTACTTTCTTAATATTGTGCGACTCCATAGATGGCAGCCCACCAGGCTCTCCCATCCCTGGGATTCTCCAGGCAAGAACACTGGAGTGGGTTGCCATTTCCTTCTCCAATGCATGAGAGTGAAAAGTGAAAGTGAAGTTGCTCAGTCGTGTCGATCGTCAGCGACCCCATGGACTGCAGCCCACCAGGCTCCTCCATCCATGGGGTTTTCCAGGTAAGAGTACTGAGAGTACTGGGATGGGGTGCCACTGCCTTCTCCTATATAATATACTATATTTAATCTAAAAATGAAATGTACATACTACTTTCTTAATATGAGGATATCTTAAAATATACTAAACACAAATGGCAAAAAGCATGAGATAAAAATTGATTTTGATTAAAATTTTTAACATTTCTTTTTTTTCTCTCTTTGAATTCCCCATAGAAATTCATGTATTCCACTTTGGAAACCACCGGTCAAAGAAAAGAGACAGTAAAATGTATACTAGGAAAAGAGGCATGAAAATGTTTTTATGATGGGTGCTTGGGAGAAGAGAATCTAAATTTATGACGAGGGTAATCCCAAAATAAAATGATAAGGGCCTAGGGACTTACACTTTGATAAAGAAGGAAGATTATATCTATGACGCTATGGTGTCTTTTCTTATTATATTATCTCACATTTAATTTTGTTAGCATAAAAATTTAATTACAGAATTTGTGGAAAAGGTGATGATGATGGATAGGATGTGAATTCCTCCATTAAAAAAAAAAGCACAATTAATAAAGCAAAATTAAATATTCAGAAACAAAGTCTACAACAAAATTAGGTCACAAAATGTGATGGACAGAATTTAAGATAACCTCAAGATTCTTACCTGCTAGTGTACATACCCTTTAAATATTTCTCATCAAATGTGGATAGGAGAGAATAATGGGGTGTCATTCTTGGGATGACATTAGGTGAATGGAGTAAAAGCGGAGATACAATGAAGATACAATGAAGATCTCTAAGCAGTTGACTTTATAAGTTAATTAAAATAAAAGAAATTTTCCTGGGTAGACCTAACTTAATCAAGTGAGAGCCCTTAAAAGATATATTGAGCTCTGTCTGAAGAGAGACTTTCCTGGTAGAAGAACCAAAAAGCCTGCTGTGAACTGCTCATGAGGAGAGAGCAGCCTTCCCCCCAGATTCAATATTTTAAGAAGACGTAGACTCTTTTTAACTGGCTTTGCCAGGAAATGTATGCTGAAAGAAAATAAATTCTGACAAAAACCCATGGAGTCTTGGAAGCTGATTCTTCACTAGTTGAGTCTGCTGATAAAAAAACAGTCCAGCCCACACCTTAGTATCAGTCTTGTGATACCCTGAGCAGAGGACCCAGCGAGGGAGTCTATGGGACTTTCAACACACAAATACTGTGAGGAAATGAATGATGATAGCTATAAGCAAGGAGATGTTTTAGACAGCACAACATCTGTTACAAGGTACAAAAAACAAATACATGTGCTGTCTCTAGTAATCTCATAATTCAACTAAATGAGGATAAACAATCACAGCCAGAGACACTTGTGGTATCAGCACCTGTGAGGAGAAAATAAAGGAACTAGAAAGTCTTCTGACACACCAGACTAGCCAAGAGGTTCTCAGTGACAGCTGGTGTAATTGAGAGGGCATTTTCCCTTCCAGCTCTCTGGGGTGGGCGAGAGATTTGGGTGAAGGTTCAAAATGGTCAGAGCAATCTAAGTGCCATGAATTTCCAAAAGCTACACATTAAAGCTTCCCATTAATGATAACTTCTGGAAAGAGAAACAAACTAAGATAAACTGGAATAGTAGTGACTGAAGAAAAAGTCTAGAAAAACTTAATGGAGAAGACAAGGCCAGAATTTGAAAGTAAAAAGTTATACCACAGAACAGAAAATTTTAGCACTGTGAAGATAGAAAAGATATTGTAAGCCACTACCTTTGTTTCAGCAAACCTATTCTTATGCCAAAAATATTAAAATACAAAAAGACTATATTAGAATCTCATAAGGCTGTAATAAGATATAAAAAAATGAGAAGGGAATAATATTATAAGCAATGAAAGGGAGCCAAAAGACTTGGCAACAAATCAAAATAAACCTCTAGCATGATTTTTCAAAATAAACCAAAATAACTTAAAAAAATAATAGAAGGCATGAAAAAAATGACAGAATAAACATTAGAAAAATTCAAAAATTAAGTGACAAATCTCAGAAAATTCAGAAATAAATTAGATAAGTAATTTTGGAAAGAAAAACTAAACCAGAAGAATTCAAACACTCTTTATAGTGCTATAAAGAACTAAAGGTAAAAACAGGAAGAATTATTTAAGCTAGCAAAAAAGAAAAGAAGAAAGAGATAGAAAGGATTTGAGAGGAAGTCTCAAAAATTGAATGCAGAAAAAATAATCCAACATGTAATGAGTCCTCAAAGGACACAGCCAAAAAATGGGACAGAATAAATACTAATTTTTTTTCATTTAAGTTTATTAAATGAAAAAAATTTAATATATGTCATATGAATATTACATTGCATAACTGGGCAAAGTCACCAACATAACCAATAAGGCATATTCTAGTCAAATTCCAGAAAAATTTAAAGTGAAAAAAAAAGTCTTTGAGAATGTAGGCAAAACCTTCAAGGGACTCATAAAGAAGAAAAATGTCAGACTAAAATCAAAGTTTTAACAACAATGCTAATAGCAAAAGATAACTGAAGACAAGAAAATGGAAACTAATAGATAGAGCAAATATCTTTGAAATATTAAGGTACAGACCAATCCCTGTCAGCCTGTGAAAACTAAGAAAACTTCCCAATCAGTTCTTCCTGAAGTATCACCTTCAGTCAGGCAAATTATGAAAAGAAACTATTACATAAGGCAAACTTACATTTACAGCTCACACAACAAAAAGACTTGAGCAGACATTTCTCCAAAGATATACCAATGGCCAACAAGTACTACACCAAAAGATGTTCAACATCTTTAATCATTAGTGAAACGCAAATTGAAACCATAATGAGATATGATTCGATACTCACTAGAATCACTAGAATAACTTTAAAAAATAGAGGTCATGTGCCAATGAGCATGAAGATGTCATGTGTCAATGAGCAAGTGTCAATGGGCATGAAGACACTGCTGGAGAGAATATAAAATGATGCACTCACTATGGAACAGTTTGGCTGTTCCTAAAAAGTTAAGCATAGAATTACCCCATGACCCAGGAATTGACCCTCAAGAATTGAAAACAAGTTCCCAAATACTTGGTTGAAAATGCTTGTAGCAGCACTATCTACAATAATCAAAAGGTGAAAACAACCTAAATACTCATTAATGGATGAGTGGCTAAATAGAAATGTGGTATACACATACAATGGAATACTTGAGAAGGGAATAATATTATAAGCAATGAAAGGGAGCCAAAAGACTTGGCAACAAATCAAAATAAACCTCTAGCATGATTTTTCAAAATAAACCAAAATAACTTAAAAAAATAATAGAAGGCATGAAAAAAATGACAGAATAAACATTAGAAAAATTCAAAAATTAAGTGACAAATCTCAGAAAATTCAGAAATAAATTAGATAAGTAATTTTGGAAAGAAAAACTAAACCAGAAGAATTCAAACACTCTTTATAGTGCTATAAAGAACTAAAGGTAAAAACAGGAAGAATTATTTAAGCTAGCAAAAAAGAAAAGAAGAAAGAGATAGAAAGGATTTGAGAGGAAGTCTCAAAAATTGAATGCAGAAAAAATAATCCAACATGTAATGAGTCCTCAAAGGACACAGCCAAAAAATGGGACAGAATAAATACTAATTTTTTTTCATTTAAGTTTATTAAATGAAAAAAATTTAATATATGTCATATGAATATTACATTGCATAACTGGGCAAAGTCACCAACATAACCAATAAGGCATATTCTAGTCAAATTCCAGAAAAATTTAAAGTGAAAAAAAAAGTCTTTGAGAATGTAGGCAAAACCTTCAAGGGACTCATAAAGAAGAAAAATTCAGACTAAAATCAAAGTTTTAACAACAATGCTAATAGCAAAAGATAACTGAAGACAAGAAAATGGAAACTAATAGATAGAGCAAATATCTTTGAAATATTAAGGTACAGACCAATCCCTGTCAGCCTGTGAAAACTAAGAAAACTTCCCAATCAGTTCTTCCTGAAGTATCACCTTCAGTCAGGCAAATTATGAAAAGAAACTATTACATAAGGCAAACTTACATTTACAGCTCACACAACAAAAAGACTTGAGCAGACATTTCTCCAAAGATATACCAATGGCCAACAAGTACTACACCAAAAGATGTTCAACATCTTTAATCATTAGTGAAACGCAAATTGAAACCATAATGAGATATGATTCGATACTCACTAGAATCACTAGAATAACTTTAAAAAATAGAGGTCATGTGCCAATGAGCATGAAGATGTCATGTGTCAATGAGCAAGTGTCAATGGGCATGAAGACACTGCTGGAGAGAATATAAAATGATGCACTCACTATGGAACAGTTTGGCTGTTCCTAAAAAGTTAAGCATAGAATTACCCCATGACCCAGGAATTGACCCTCAAGAATTGAAAACAAGTTCCCAAATACTTGGTTGAAAATGCTTGTAGCAGCACTATCTACAATAATCAAAAGGTGAAAACAACCTAAATACTCATTAATGGATGAGTGGCTAAATAGAAATGTGGTATACACATACAATGGAATACTATTTAATCATTTAAAGGACTGAAGTACTAGAACATGCTATGACATGAAAGTGAAAATGTTAGTCCTTCAGTCATGTCTAACTCTTTGTGACCCCATGGACTATAGCCTGCCAGGTTCCTCTGTCCATGGAATTCTCCAGGTAAATATACTGGAGTGGGCAGCTTTCCCTTCTCCTGAGGATCTTTCCAAGCCAGGGATCAAATCCGGTTCTCCTGCAAGTTTCCTGCATTGTAGGCAGATTCTTTACTGTCTGAGCCACCATGGATTCCTCAAAAACGTTACTAAAGTGAAAGAAATCAGACGTAAAAGCCAGATATTATATGATCTCATTTACGTGAAACATATAGAAAGAGTAAATTAAAAAGCAAGTTGGGATGGCCAGGTGCTGAGGGGAGGTGGAAATGAGATCTGACTCTTCTTAGAGATGAGGTTTACTTTTAGGCCAATGGAAATATTTTGGAACTAGAAATGGTGTTCAAAAAACACTGTGAATGGACTAAATTACCACTGAATTGCACACTTTAAAATATTTTTATTTTGTGAATTTCATCTCAAAAATAAAATTAGAAAAAAAATATAGATACCTACATGTAAAACTAAGATGAAATGATGAAGATAGGATAGAATATAGAGTGTTCAATGTAACGAAAGGACTATCAAAAATGTATGTAATCATGGACAATATATGAAAACTCGAAAGAACTTGCTGTCTTTTATATATCAATGGAAAAATAAAGACTGTTACTTTGAGATATGGAGTTCTTCATACTATTCTTAAAATACTTCTGTACAACAGAAACTCCTTATTGAGAAAAGAAAGGCTGTATCGTAATTCCTGGCCTCACAGATAACCCATAGTGAAGGGAACCTGCAAAAGACAACAACAGAGCTCTATCTACTTTAAGTGTACATTGTTCAATTGATTAAACTTTGAAAAGAGGTAAATTTTTACTAAATTTTAAAGCACATTTTAAAATGGCAATTTCTTAGAATAGAAAATAAAAGGAAAAATATGATTCTAAATATGTATCTTGTTGGTAGTATAATCACAAACAAGAGCTACTTCTTCTGACTCTGAAACAGAACAATTTGACCCAGTATCTCTAAGGTGATATGCCATAAGGAACAAAAGGAAGTACAAACAAAACAAATTCATTTCAGTGATGATATACGTGAGACAGTCCTGGCATTGTGATTCTGAGTCTCTTTCGTATATAAAGTTGGACAACAATCAGTTCAGTTCTGTTTAGTCATTCAGTCGTGTACAACTCTTTGTGACCCCATGAACCGCAGCACGCCAGGCCTCCCTGTCCATCATCAACTCCTGGAGCCTACTCAAACTCATGTCCATTGAGTCAGTGATGCCATCCAGCCATCTCGTCCTCTGTCATCACTTTCTCCTCCTGCCCCCAATCCCTCCCAGCATCAGGGTCTTTTCAAATGAGTCATCTCTTCACATCAGGTGGCCAAAGTGTTGGAATTTCAGCTTCAACATCAGTCCTTCCAATGAACACTCAGGACTGATCTCCTTTAGGATGGACTGGTTGGATCTCCTTGCAGTCCAAGGGATTCTCAAGAGGCTTCTCCAACATCACAGTTCAAAAGCATCAATTCTTCAGTGCTCAGCTTTCTTTATAGTCCAACTCTCACATCCATACGCAACTACTGGAAAAACCATACCCTTGACTAGATCGACCTCTGTTGGCAAGGTAATGTCTCTGCTTTTGAATATGCTATCTGGGTTGGTCATCACTTTTCTTTGAAGGAGTAACCATCTTTTAATTTCATGGCTGCAGTCACCATTTGCAGGGATTTTGGAGCCCCAGAAAAATAAAGTCTGACACTCTTTCCACTGTTTCTCCATCTATTTGCCATGAAGTGATGGAACCAGATGCCATGATCTTTGTTCTTTTAGTGTTGAGTTTTAAGCCAACTTTTTCACTTTCCTCTTTCACTTTCATCAAGAGGCTCTGTAGTTCTTCTTCTCTTTCTGCCATAAGGGTGGTGTCATCTTCATATCTGAAGTTTTTAATATTTCTCCCAGCAATCTTGATTCCAGCTTGTGCTTCATCCAGCCGAGTGTTTCTCATGATGTACTGTGCACCTAAGTTAAATAAGCAGGGTGACAATACACAGCCTTGATGTACTCCTTTTCCTATTTGGAGCCAGTCTCTTGTTCCATAACTCATCCCTCAACACTGAAAAGAGCTAGAAAACAAATTCATCATTTCAAGAGCCAGCAAATAAAGGAAAAGAACCAACAATTTATCTCAACTTGCCTATGTAAACTATTTCATTGGTTAACCTAGAACTGGTTTTTCTTTAGAAGTATCCTGCTAGTTAAGTGTAAAAGTAATGAAAAATGAGGATATACATTTCTATCCCTAATAAACTAGTGGGGCCATTGAGTATCAGTGGTTACTTAACATCAAACAAGAGAAACAAGCAAAAGTCATATAACTCCTGATGGAAGAACGCTACACCACCAGGAAACAGATTTTCTGAAAGAAAATCAAACCTGATTCTACTCAAAACTCTATATCCAACTAACTAACATTGTACAGAAAATTCAGAGAACTGAGGAACATATTAAACTACTCCACAGGGTTGCAATCTTTAAAATCCAGATAGTGAGAAACTCTCTAGCACAAAGGAATGGTTTCTTCTACATTTATTTGCTACATGGAGGGTAGAAAGAAAGAAAGATGAAAGAGAAAATTGATTAAAATGACATAAATAATGTAAGTTATGGACTTGTTAAAGAATATAAGCTATATTTAAAATAAGCAAATTGAAAACACTATGAGATAATTGGCAATTTAAACATGGCTAGCAATTGATGCTATTAAAGAATTACTATAATTATTTTCACATCCGAGACAGGGATCAAGAACAACCCCATGGAAAATAAATGCAAAAAAGCAAAATAGCTGTCTGGAGGAAGCCTTACAAATAGCTGAGAAAAGAAGAGAAGCAAAAAGCCAAGGAGAAAAGGAAACATATAAGCATCTGAATGCAGAGTCCCAAAGAATAGCAAGAAGAGATAAGAAAGCCTTCTTCAGCGATCAATGCAAAGAAATAGAGGAACACAACAGAATGGGAAAGACTAGAGATCTCTTCAAGAAAATTAGAGATATCAAGGGAACATTTCATGCAAAGATGGGCTCGATAAAGGACAGAAATGTTATAGACCTAACAGAAGCAGAAGATATTAAGAAGAGGTGGCAAGAATACACAGAAGAATTGTACAAAAAGAATCTTCATGACCCAGATAATCATGATGGTGTGATCACTCATCTAGAACCAGACATATTGGAATGTGAAGTCAAGTGGGCCTTAGAAAGTATCACTACGAACAAAGCTAGTGGAGGTGATAAAATTCCAGGAGAGCTATTTCAAATCCTGAAAGATGATGCTGTGAAAGTGCTGCCCTCTATATGCCAGCAAATTTGGAAAACTCAGCAGTGGCCACAAGGCTGGAAAAGGTCAGTTTTCATCCCAATCCCAAAGAAAGGCAATGCCAAAGAATGCTGAAACTACCACACAATTGCACTCATCTCACACGCTAGTAAAGTAATGCTCAAAATTCTCCAAGCCAGGCTTCAGCAATACGTGAACTGTGAACTTCCTGATGTTCAAGCTGGTTTTAGAAAAGGCAGA
>SJYC01110728.1:0-10462 GCA_006408675.1 Madoqua kirkii | reverse complement strand
TTGCCTTTTCTAAATCCAGCTAGTTACTAATGTTTTGCTGATGGAGGGGAACCATGGAGCTTCTCATGATGTCACAATTCTAGAGGTGCTCTTTCAAACAACTTATTTTTAGAGTGAATGAACCCAGGAGTGTTCTGAACATGAAAATAATAATGAGTTCCCATTCTAGTTTTAACACTTCAAATGTATTATTTAACCTGAAATTTTCCTCATTTATAAAATGGACAATTTGTGCACGTCTCTCTCAGAATGTAGTGAAGACAGAAAGGCTATTAAGATAGTGTTACACAAAGTACCTAGCATAAAAGTTAATCATAGTAGACACTCAATAAATGTCACTTCTCTCCACTTCAAGCAGTTGAACATCTTAGGCTGGATAGCTATTTTCATAACTATCACAGTATCTGGAGTATGGGTAATGTATGCAATAAATATTGAACTGGGCTGAAGGAAGGTAGATAACTGGATGCATGGGTAGGTGGTGAGTGATTTCTAAAATTCTAATTATTGATTTATCAATATTAAAAACAAGGGGTGATGTTCAACAGATTTTAATGATACATCCTGAGCAGAATAATTAGAAATGATGCTGGATCAGAGGTCAGAGGAATGGTTACATAATAAACAGAATACCGTAAGAATAGAATATAGGGCTGCTGCTTCAAAAATGATTCAAAATTTCATGATGCTGACAGCAGATCATTAAATCATGGTTGAGGCTCTGCCAAGCATCCAAGAGCAAGAACCTGTGTCACTGAGTCGATCATATAACCATGAAGCCCATTCTCACTCACATTTGTCTAAGAGTAAGATCCTAGGGAACTCCTCCTGCTATCCTTTAGTTGCTCTGAGAGCCTAAGGGAGAGAGTTCACAGTTAGGAGCCAAGGAAGCCCTAGATGACAGAAGACAGAGGGCCAAGAGAGGGACCATGGCTGAAGGCACTGTGTATACACAAAGTATTTGGGAAATATTGAATGCCTTAAAGATCTATCACAATTCAAAACAAAAATTTAAAAAGTGATTAAAAATTCAATTTTAGAAAATTTAGGGTCACATTACTTAAAGGTTAATAAATCTATACAGCTAGTGGGTCAGGAGTTCCAGGGCTAATTTTCAAGTTCCAAGTCTGTAGATTTGGTGCCACAGGCAGTTTTGGGGGCAATTCTGGTAGAGTCTTCTAAGTTTATGGCAGAGAGTCCTTAAATTTTTGATTAGAGAGCTTGCCAGGCAGTTGTGAACTAGAAAATGGAAATACCATGGCCTGAAGACCCACTCAGCCTTCAAGCATGTAGTTACCTATCATTTTCCTCGCTTTTGTGACATCTCTGTATTCTTATTTTTTTTATGATTTTGCTTCAAATTTGTCCTTCTGAATTTTTCATAATAACAAAGTAGTAAAATATTAACCAGATTATTATATAAACACAGCTTATGCATCTCTAAACTATCCATAAGTCAAATGTTTTTATCACACAATGCTGTAGTGAGTTGGTCTTCAATAAATGTCTCAGTGCAAATAATGGAGCTTGTCTTTAAAGGTCATTTTTTAGAGTTGTCTCACATTCTGGAGACTGAAAAAAATGAAGATTTCTTTATCTTTCATTTTAATATTTCTTCTGCATAGCAAGGGCTTCCCTGGTGGTTCAGTCCGTAAAGAATCTGCCTGCAATGTAGGAGTGCTGAGTTCGATCACTGGGTTGGGAAGATACACTGGAGAAAGAAATGGCAATCCATTCCAGTATTCTTGTTTGCAGAATTCTATTGACAGAGGAGTCTGGTGGGCTAAAATCCATATGGTTACAGTCACACAACTGATTGAGTGACTAACACTTTCAACTTCACTGCATAGCAAGAAATGAGTAATCATTGGAAAAGCTTAAAAAGTACATAAGGCTTGCACTTCTAAAACTAGTATGGTATACTAGCTTCTTTGATATACTATGGAACATCTTGAATCCTAGGCCTATACCTATACTCAAAAGTATTTTGAGCCCCACCATTTTCTTGCTGTTATATTTCCTTAGGATCTTCCGTTCAGCTCAGTTCAGTTCAGTCACTCAGTTGTGTCCGACTCCTTGCGACCCCATGAACCGCAGCAGGCCAGGCCTCCCTGGCCATCACCAACTCCCAGAGCTCACTCAAATTCACGTCCATTGAGTCAGTGATGCCAACCAGCCATCTCATCCTCTATCTTCCCATTCTCCTCCTGCCCCCAATCCTTCCCAGCATCAGAGTCTTTTCCAGTGAGTCAACTCTTCACATGAGGTGGCCAAAGTACTGGAGTTCAGCTTTAATATCCTTCCAAGGAACACCCAGGGCTGATCTCCTTCAGAATGGACTAGTTGGATCTACTTGCAATCCAAGGGACTCTCAAGAGTCTTCTCCAACACCATAGTTCAAATGCAACAATTCTTTAGCTCTCAGCTTTCTTCACAGTCCAACTCTCACATCCATACATGACCACTGGAAAAATCACAGCCTTCACTAGATGGACCTTTGTTGGCAAAGTAATGTCTCTGCTTTTGAATATGCTGTCTAGGTTGGTCATAACTTTTCTTCCAAGGAGTAAGCGTCTTTTAATTTCATGGCTGCAGTCACCATCTGCAGTGATTTTGGAGCCCCAAAAATAAAGTCTGACATTGTTTCCACTGTTTCCCCATCTATTTCCCATTATATGTCTGAAGTGTTGAGTCCTTCATGAAAAAATTATTAAAGGACTAATTTAGCTAAACAATAACTGATGGCATAAACAGCAGCAGAAGTTTTGCTAAGCAGAAGATGTATTTAAACATCAGGTTAAAGATAAAACACCTGAGGAATATATAGTAATAAAACACAATGAAAATGCTCCAATGGAAATGTAGAAATAAAATGACTTTTTAAAGTAGATTGGTAAAATCAATGAGACACCACTACACACCTCTTGTAATGGCCAAATACAAAAACCTAACAAAACCAATTGCTGGTCAGATGAGAAACAACAGAAAGTCACATCCATCCATGTTACAAGGAATGCAAAATGATACAGTCACGTTGAAAGAAATTTCTTACCTAGCTAAGCATTTTCATACCACATGATCTAGCAATTATGCTCCTAGATAGTTCACCAAATGATTTGAAGGCTAATGACCACAAAAAAGCATGGACATGCAGTATATAACAGCTTAAGTCTTACTCTCTCTCACACATACACACATACATTGTAAACCACAATGCCCTTTAACAGCTGAATGGATAAAAAAACTATAGTACATCAACATAACAGAATATTTTTAAGAATAAAAAGAAATGAGCTATCAAATCACACAAAAATGGATGAAACCTGTATGAATGTTATTAAATAAAAGCAGGGAGTTAGAAAAAGTTATAAATTGCATGATGCCAATTATATGATATTCTGGAAAAGGTAAAACTGTAGAGTCAAAAATTTATCAGAATTTTTTTTTCCTTTTGCTTCAGAATAGTTTTATTAGTTTGAATACAGTTTGTCAGCACTCAACTTTTCTTCTTACTTTGATGCACAAACCCACTCAAAGTCCTCATCACCCCATACCTCATATCTTGTAAGGTTATTTTTTAATTAATTAATTTAATTGGAGGCTAATTACTTTATAATGTTGCAGTGGTTTTTGTCATACATTGACATGAATCAGCCAAGGGTGTTCATATGTCCCCCAGTCCTGAACCTCCTTCCCCATCCCATCCCTCTGGGTTGTCCCAGTGCACCACCATTGAGTGCTTTTCTTCATGCATCAAAATTGGGCTGGTCATCTGTTTCCCATATGGTAATATATATGTTTCAATGCTACCTCAAAACTAGGGAGGTTTTGGACTGATTAGAATGTGACTTATTATTCTAAGTTGATTTTGAATTCTGCAACATATTGAATTGATATGTTAGTTAGTATATTTTTGACCTAGTCTTCAGGATTTTTTATACAGATTCTCATGTCATTTACAAAAAGAGAAATTTTATTTCTTCCTATCCAATTTATTTATTTTTCTTGCTTGCATACTCTGGGTGGGACTTTAGATACCATATTGAAGAGAAGTGGTAAGGAGGGCACCATTTTCTTGTTCTGATCTTAGAGGAAAACTTTTAGATTTGAATCACTGAGTATGGTGTTGGATGTGTAGTTGCCATATATGTCCTTTTTCATGTCTAAGTTAATTCCTTCTATATTTAGTTGGTAGAGAGATATTACTATGAAAGGATGTAGATTTTTAACAGATGATTTTCCTTCTGCGTCTGTTGAGGTGATGCTATGGTTTCTATCTTTCATTTGTAGATGCAGTATATAGCATTTATTGAGACTGGTATGATGAACTATCCTTGAATCTCAGGAGTGTATCTCATATGACCTCGATGTAGAGTCTTTGAATGTGCTTTGGAATTTCATTTGCCAGTGTTTTTGAGAATATCTGCATGTACATTTCTTAGGGATATAGGTATGTAACTTTTTTTCTTGTATTGGCCTCAACAGCTATTGTGTCAAAGTAAGGTTGACCTCACAACAATTTGATAGAATTCTCTTGTCTGCAATTTTCAGGAATGCTTATCATTAATTTTTGTTGAGTAGAATTTGCTAATTCTACCAAAGTTTAGTAGGATTCACTAATGAAGCCACCTAGTCTTGGTCTTTTGTATGTGTAAGATTGGGTATGGCAATTTTCATTATGAACCCAATCTCCTTATTATGATCTGTTTCTTCATGATTCCAGTCTTGATAGATTTTATGTTTGTTACACTATAAAAATCTGCCAGCAATGCAGTAGACCCAGATTTGTCCAGTTCCTTGGTATGGAAGATACCCTGGAGAAGGGACAGGCTACCTAATCCAGTATTCCTGGGCTTCTCTGATGGCTCAGACAGTAAAAAATCCACCTGCAATGCAGAAGATCTGGGCTCAAACCCTGAGTTTGGAAGATCCCCTGGAGGAGGGCAAGGCAACCCACTCCAGTATTCATGCCTGGAGAATCTGCATGGACAGAGGAGCCTAGCGGGCTGCAGTCCCTGGTATTGCAAACAGTTAGACACGACTGAGCAACAAAGCATGCATGCATTGTTAACCTTAGTCTACTATGATCCTTTGTATATATGCATTATCAATTGTATTGTTTCTTCTTTCATTTCTGATGCTATTTGCATCATTTCTTTTATTAGTCAATCTAGCTCAGAGTTTGTCGATTTTATTTATTTTTTTGAGAAACCAAAACTGTTTTACTGATTTTTCTATTTTTTTTCTGGCCTATATTTCATCTATTTCTGTCGTGCAAATGAACATGTATGCATACTCATTCATATCTGACTCTTTGGAGTGTAGCCCACCAGGATCCTTTTTATCTGAAATTTTCCACACAAGAATCCTGGAGTGGATTGCCATTTCCTACTCCAGGAGGCCTTCCTACACCTGGGATTGAGCCTGTGTCTCTTGAATCTTCTGAACTGTCAGGTGGATTCTTTACTACAGAGTCACCTGGGAAACCCTAGAACAAAATGTGCCATGAAGGAAATGTACATGACACATCAAGACAGAGCAACAGGAAAATAAACCTACTTAAATGGGGAAATAAGAGAAGACAGAAAACCTATCTGATGAAGTAAAATTTAAGCCATGATATGAGGGCTGAGGAGCTATCCATGAGCATGAAAGTGAAATGTTAGTCAGTCAGCTATGTCCGATTCTTAGAGACTCAGTGAAATGCAGCCTGCCAGGATCCACTGTCCATGAACTTATCCAGGGAAGAATACTGGAGTGGGTTGCCATGCCCTCCTCGAAGGGATTACCTGTATATCAGTTTTGAATATACACCTGTCCCACTTATGCAAAATTCAACGCAGAGAAGACTATCTGTACTCCTCTAGGACATTCTTAACTGCCTAACTGAGCACTTAAACACTGGAAATAGGATTCTTTGCAATTTCCCCCATGTCATAGATACATTTTAGTCATATCTACATAGGTTTTCACATTGGACTGATGCCTTCCCTTGCAGACAGGCTACTGCCTCTTCCGTGACAAAAATCCTTTTTTAAAAGATTATTATCCCTATCTAGGTAACTCTTCTCAAACTTCAGAATGATTGAGGCCCCCATTTTGCTGGTCAATTACTCTGGCTAGCTTTAAAACACTTTCACTGTGCTTACCACCCTTTGTCCTCTGGTTTAGTCAAATGCACTAATGACATTTCTTAAGACTCAGCAAAATTTGTTGAAGCTCTCCAATTATCTTTGCCAAAAGCTTTTTCATTGAGCTTGTTGAATCACAGATCCACCCCTTTGGAACACATAATCTCTTGCCCTTTGAGATAGTCAAATGATATTCACATATCGCCTGCCTGTTTTGACCCATGACTGATAAAAGGAGAGGTGCTCTGATAGTTCAACACATCTTACAACCTGAAGAATTCCTCTACTGGAAGAAACACTTCCGGAAGGACTTTCTTTAACTTTGCTGGAAAGGCACCTATCAGCGACTGCTAATCAACCTTTTTGCCACCATTATAATAGTCTCTTGGACTCACATGATACACCTAATGAAAGAAACAATCCTGACTGGACCTGTACTTCATCTGGTGATCTGAAAGTAATGATTTTCTGAAATTGAAATAGAAGATACCTGATAAGACAGCTTTTCCAAGATATTCAGATTAGGTGTGTTGAAAATTTATCTGCCAACCTCTGATGTTGATCTCCAATGTCTATGATGTTGATAACATGAACTTTAGATAAAAAGTGCCTGAGAGTTATCCCTCTTACATCTCCTTGTTTTGCAAATATAACTTCATTATGCTTGCAGACTGTGTACTTTCACTCTAACATGGGATACCACACCAAGGGATAGTCCTTCTTGCACTGATGGTGAGGGAAAAAACTGTTGAAATTGAAAAATCTGACTCTTGATCAGTGATGTTTTCAGTGAAAGATCTTGACCAATGGGAAGAACTGCAAAAATTAGTAAAGAGAAACTTCCATTAAAATAGAGTTGGGAGACCAGAAGGCAGGACTCTCAGAGATGGCAGGAGAGCCCAACAGAAAGAAGAAAGACTTCCTCTTTTTGAATGGCAGGAAGAGCTCAGCCAATGAAAGACTGTCAGGACTCAGTCAATGAAAAACCACCACACTTCAAATCCTCAGCCTCCCATGGACACATTGCTTAATATAGACTTTCTAACTTCCTCTTTCTTTCTTTGAAAGTTATCATCCCCCTGTTAGGGAGACTTGCATGTGGCTCACCATAGTTGTAGACCATATATTGCAATTCTTCATTGATCTGGAGTAAACTCATCTTTATTGGAGCAACAACTGACAGTCTGTTTTAGGTCAACCCAATCTGAACACTAGTCTGTATGAACCTGAGTGAGGTTACTGTCCTGTCAGTACTAGTATTTCTCAGCCTGGCAGCCTTCCTTTATCTCTCTGAAGGAAAACAAAACAAAACAAACAAAAAACACAGTAGGTTTCTTCAAGTGGGTCTTAAAATCATGCAATTGCCATCTCTCTCACATTACACAAAACGTGAGATGCACAAAGGAAACACAGCAGGAGTGAGAAAAGGCCGTGGATTTGTGAGACAATATTGAGAGAAAGACCTTAAAAGCCTGTGAATCTCCCTAACCAAGAAAGTGGTGTGGAAAGTGAGTCCTCTCCTGACATCCACTCAAGCAAGCAAGAGGGTGTTCAGGAACCCTCCCTAGAGCTCAAGTGTGCCTCCTCTCTAACATGAACCAGGAGGTGCTGTGACATGGGGGCAGGAGGCTTGGGCAGTGCATTTGCCTTGCCCACTAGCTAGAGCCCCGCCTAGGACCCATCTCACCCCTTGAAATGTCACCATGACTGTGGTAGCCATTGTTAGGTCTGTGTCCCATTGTCCCTGGGAATGCCACAAACCCCTCCAAGAGTCTCAGATTAAAGTCAGAGAGCCCTTGGACCTAACCCACAAACTTCTGAAAGAAAGGTTTCTGCCTCCGGGTCGAACCCCACTCCCCTCCTTCCTATCTCGGTGGGGGGGGTGGCAAATTTCCCTCTGATTCTCTGAAAAGGGAGGGCAAGAAGTGAGTTAGGCAGGAGAAGCCGCTCCCACAGAGTTGGCCGCTTCCTTCTCCTCTAAAGCAGCACAGAAACACCTAGCATCCTTTGGAAGCAGAGATCCACCCCTAGCCCTAGATGTTAGCAATGTTAGTGGGGATGCAATCCCCAAGGCCACCGCCATGAGTGCCAAGTGAAAGGTGCTGAAAAAGGTCATCAGTAAGAGGGTGTGAGGCTCCGTCAAATGGTTTGAACTTGAAGAATGAGTATGGCTACATCAGGAGGCACCATGCCCAGGAAGATGTGTTTGTTCACCAGACAGCCACCACTTGGAAAAACATCAGCAAGTACCAATACAATATGGGTGATGGTGAGACAGTGGAGTCTCACGTGGTGCAGGGCAAGCAGGGTACTGAAGCCACTAAGGAAATCAAGTCAGTGGGTTAGCCCCAGTGAAGGAAAGCTGCTATGCTGTCAACTGCTCTGGCTTCCACCAGTGCTTCTACATCCACGGCCTTGTGCCAAAATCACAGGATCCCAAAGGTGCCAAGGACATCAGTGATGAATTCAAGGGCAGCAGCAAAAGCTTTACTGCAGCCCAGAGCCTCAGACACCATCTGCCTGGTCACCCCCAAGACCAACAAATGAGGTGCTTGTGGCCCTTTGGCAGGGCCCCATCTATGACCTGCTGCCATGGATCCTGGCTACCACCAGTGGCCTCTGGTCTGACTACCTGCCTGATTCTGCCCTCACTGCAAGCCTGGAAGGCCATCCTCAGTGGGGTGTGGGCCCCAGCTACCTACTGAGTCACCCTAGGGACCAATCCACCATTCCTGGTCCAAGACACTTACCAGGCATCTCTGAAGAGCCAGAGGCAGAGCACAGGGAGAGTGGGTATGATACCAGCAGCAACCTACAACAGAGGCCCACTCCACGCTATGGATCCCACCACCAGAATAATCCCTGATGCCACCCACAGCAAGCACCTGGCACACAGGGCCAGGATTCTGAGGGAGGAGAGGGCAAGATCAAGAAAAGCCCCATTAAAGCACTTGTTTTTGTCCCTGTGGCCAAGAAGAAGGATGCCCCTGAGGAGGGGAACTCTTGCTCATGGATGCATCCTCTACCACCTGGGCTTAGTAACAGCTAGGCTTCCTCCCCAGGGACTCCCTGGCCTGGGCTAGTGATCTCCCCTTGAGCAGATGATGCCCTTTTCTCAGCTCAGTCCAAACATCCACATTGGATGTTAGCTCTAGGACCTGAAAATAATAAATACTCTTTACCCAAGGTGTGAAGATCACACCTTACAAAATCTATATACTTCTAAATTCCCTTATACCATCTGCCTTGGTAGTTTGTGTACACACACACTCACACACACATACAGACACACTCACACACACCTCTAAATCTATTATTTTTAAAGATCTGACCAGGACCACAGCTATTATTCTGCATCCCCAGGTGAATTAGGTGAAGTAATTTAAAAATTTTTCTTTTAATACAAAAACGAAGATTACCTCATACTGAAAACGAACTGACATCACTGTTGTGATATTATCCACCTGATTGGTCATTTTCTCAGTAAAACATTTCAAGTTGCTTTCATCTATTATCACACTTGTCTGAAACTTTTTAAAGCCTACTAGCCCATAATTCGGAGAAGGCAATGGCACCCTACTCCAGTACTCTTGCCTGGAAAATCCCATGAATGGAGGAGCCTGGTAGGCTGAAGTCCACAGGGTCACTAAGAGTCGGACATAACTGAGCGACTTCACTTTCACTCTTCACTAAGGAAATGGCAACCCACTCCAGTGTTCTTGCCTTGAGAATCCCAGTGATGGAGGAGCCTGGTGGGCTGCTGTCTATGGGGTTGCACAGAGTCGGACACGACTGAAGCTACTTAGCATCAGCAGCCCAAAATTGTATTGTGACAGTCTTTTTCATATTTTTTTAGTATCAGTTTTAGTAATGATCATACACATTTATCTGTTTAGAAGTCATGAATTTAAGACTAAATCTGGACTTACAAGTTGAACATTTCAGGGTATGCTAAAGAGTAAGAATGTATTTAAAAGATGTACTCCAAACTCTTTTATTTTCATCCTCTTTTGCTGCCCTGAAAATGGAGCAAAAAAATAGGGAGGGTGGGCCCAACTCTGCATACTTATTGATTAGATAGTTTTCCATGAGACAAAAACAAGAAAAATTGAGCAAAACATCATGGTAAGTAAAAAAATACAGTTCTATACAAGCAGAATTAGCCACTTTTGAAGTTGTTGTTTTTTTTTAATGGACTCAATCTACTACCATTTAAGTATATAAAAGAAAATGGGGCTGAGGGGCTGAGGGTGGTGTACAATGAGGAAATGCTCATCCAAGTGTACAAACCTTGAGTTGTAAGATAGTTAAGTTCCAAGGACCTAACATAC
>SJYC01110722.1:0-17993 GCA_006408675.1 Madoqua kirkii | reverse complement strand
AAAAACAAAGTCACAAAAATTATATATATATATATATATATATATATGAAATTTCCTTTAAAATTTAGGGTCTTTTTTGGAATGTAACAGTAGGTTATAAAAGTGAAAATTAAAGGAGTTATAGAGTACTTAAAATTAAAAAAAAAGAATGATCATAAAAATAGCAAAAATATATCTAGGACTTTCTCTGGTGTTGTTGTGGGCAGTGTGGGGTCAGTTCATTTTCAGATAGTTCCTTGATCTGGCTTATATTTCTCAAGATCTATAGGTCCCTTCCTATTTAGTCCATACTAATGACAGGGTTTTAATCTATTGCACCTGTTACTTCCAAGGCAGTTCCCTCTGTTTTAGCTTCTTCTGTTTGCTGGTCTCTTCAGTGTCTGACTTCTGCCCTGACGCAAAGGAGGTGGTGCTGAACACTTTTTTTAGGCTCACTTGTTCAATCACACTGTGGGGAGGGAGGGACGCTGTAAACAACACTGGCATGTGCTTGCAGTGCCTCAGCCACACTGGGCCTGCCCCCATTCATGGCGCATGTGCCCTCCCTGCTCATATTGGTCAGGCTCTAGTTTGCTCTGCCAGGAACTGTCCGAGGCTGGCCCTGGGCTTCATGTACCTCCCAGGTCTAAGCCACTCAAGTTCAGGCACTTGGGTAGTCCTCAGAGGCGCAGACTCAGTTGGGCCTGCGTTTTGTCCCTTTCCCAGGTCCGAGAAGCTCAGGTGATGAGGTTTTTGGTGAGTGCAGTCATGGCAACTTACTGCCTCCCCCATCCCTGCCACTCGGTTTTCTGGGTGTACAACCAGCGCTCCTTCTCAGGTGGATGTTGACTGTCCGGAACTCCAAGAAGTGTTAGTTAGAAAAGAAACCTGCTTGCAGTTTGGTAGAAAATGTCTCTCTGGAGCTGCAATTGCTCCCTTCCAGCTCTGGCTGCCTGTCCACCAGAGGGGTTGGTCTGCAGCCAGCTAGTTATGTTCAGTCCTTTGTTCTGTGTGCAGGGCTGGTGGTGTCTAATAGCTGGATGTTATATAGTCACCAGCAGTCTGTTAATGAAAGAAAGGAATGTCTCAAAACTTAGAATGGCACCAGGCCCCTCACCCATAAGATGTATTTTGGGATAACCTTAGCTCTAAATGATTTATCTTGGGCTATAAAATGATTAACTTGAATATTGAGGAAGGGCAGATCACCATATAAATAGTTTCATTTACATAGATTAGAGGAACATTATCAGAGTATTGACATACTGGTTTATCAAGTAGGTTCTGGGCCCAAAAGGCGGAACCAACTTGAAGACAGAGTTTGGGGTAAATGCACAGTACATTAGCATAGCTTAAGATAAACATTTCCATAAGAAAAAGGCAATGGTTAACTTCAAGTGAAACTAGGTGTCATTATAGCAACACAGAATTTTAAGAGAAACCTCTTTTTAAATTTGTATAGAGAAGGAGAAAATATCTCTAGTTTGTTTCCTCCTGGCGCTTAAGAGAGATAAAATGTCTGACACTTGCAGGATGTTTCCTCCGTTTGGAGACCCCTGGCCTTCCTGCCTGTTACCCTCTCACTACCACTTTTATCTCTTTTTCTGTCTTATATTTTTTCCTACCTCCTTTCAAAGACAATGGGCTGCTTTTCTGGGTGCCTGATGTCCTTTGCTGGCATTCAGAAGTTGTTTTGTGGAATCTACTCATCGTTTAAATGTTTTTTTGATGAATTTGTGTGGAAGAAAGTGGTCTCCCCATCTGCCAGGGTCCAGACCTAGTGGATCCAGGGAATTCGAAGTGGGGATGGAGTCGGAGACTGGGAAAGGACTATTTAATTAGAAATATAAAGAGATTAGGAAAGAATAGTGGGAAAATTAGTGGAGAAAAGATGCTGAATAACTTGGTTTACATGGAAAACTAATAAAACTTCGAGACAAGAGGTTTGCATCATCTATGTTAGGTCACCAGCGCCCTCTTGAATAGTGGAGGGTGTCCCGCTCTGGGCTCCCTCTCGCGTGGATCTTAGAAGCCAGGACAAGTAAGTAGACTTGATGAGCCTCCATGTTCCAGATGGGAATTCAGCTGGAAAAAGGGAGTAAAGAATGACATGGTGGAGCCCAGTATCAGTGCAAGACTCAAGACTTTATTTTCAAAATCAGCTTATATACCCCAAGTTGTACATAAAGAAATAATGGAATATGAGGAGTTATGCAGGGCAGCAGTCCTGACCCTCATTGAGACCAGGCTTTCTTTTTGCATACCTTCCTGTATACAAAAGATTTCAGATGATTTACATTATCTTCTGGCCAAGAGACCTGTAAACATTTTTATGGCTCTCTTCCTAGATAAATGTCTATCAATCAGAAAACTCTTTTTCCCTAGAAGTGTTTTTTCTTTACTCTGCATCACCCTCAAAGTACTAAATAAAGTTACATTCTTGTAGAACAAAGGTACAGTGGGTTATAACAAAGAAAGTACTTAACTCAAAGATCTAATGTTGCTAATACCAGGTCTACTACCTATTTTTTTGATATACCAACTATATCTATAAACAAAAGATATGAAAATTTAGCAGCAAGTATTGGCTCAACAAATGAAACCTTTAATCAGTTCTATTCTAATGATTTTGACTCCTCAGAAGCCCCTACATTCCCAGGATGTTTTAAGCTTCCTGTGCCTCTCACAATTGGGAGGCCACAAACAATCACATGTGCAGCTGTAAGAGTCTGGCAGGCAGGCTAGAAAGCCATCAGAGGGGTTTTTGGATTAAAACACTCTTATTATACCCAGGAGATTTATTATCTAAAAGCTCTAAATTAACTTTCTTCAGAAAAAGGTGGTGGGGGGACAACTCCCTGTTAATGTCAGAAGAGTAGGTGGAAAGCATAACACAGTAAAGCAGGCAGACTCTGGCTTTTGGGGGTGAATGCTCAGGAAATTCCAGGGGGAACCCCTGAAGCCTGATCACTCCCTTGCATTTTGTCAGGTTTCCTTCCTCATGACCTTTGCCATGGGCGGGATTCCTTACTCTGGCTCCCAGCATCTGTCGTATTCCTCCACCATCTTAGGACCCCCATTTGCTTATTTTTGCTTTTATTTTCATTACTCTAGGAGGGGGCTCATAGAGGATCCTGCTGTGGTTTATGTCAGAGAGTTAAACAGTATATTTAAAAGCAGAGATATTACTTTGCTGACAAAGGTCCATCTAGTCAAAGCTATGGTTTTTCCAGTAGTCATGTATAAACGTGAGAGTTGGACTATAAGAAAGCTGAGCACCAAAGAATTTATGCTTTTGAACTGTGGTGTTGGAGAAGCCTCTTGAGAGTCCCTTGGACTGCAAGGATATCAAATCAGTCAATCATAAAGGAAATCAGTCATGAATATTCATTGGAGGTACTGATGCTGAAGCTGAAACTCCAATACTTTGGCCACCTGATGCAAAGAACTGACTCATTGGAAAAGAGCCTGATGCTGGGAAAGATTGAAGGCGGGAGGAGAAGGGGATGAGAAAGGATGAGATGGTTAGATGGCATCACCGACTCAGTGGACATAACTTTGAGCAAGCTCCAAGTGTTGATGATGGACAAGGAGGCCTGGTGTCCATGGAGTCACAGAGAGTTGGACAGGATTGAGTGACTGAACTGTCCTTTTGGTATGCTGACACTAGCCACTAGGTGGCAGTGGTGTCACAATCATCATTGTGCCTTAGTGCTGGTAGTGGTTTATTAGAGCTGAAGCACTAGCCATTTTTGATAGCATTATTTTTAAATGTGTGTGCTGCTGAAACAGATCCCACTAATTCTCAATTTTAGTTTGATTGTGGATGATATGGTTTCAGTAGCTGTATTGGAAGAATCTCTACTGGTAAAATGTGGGCTGGTTGCCTGAAAATCTGAGAGGAGGGAGTTCTCAGCACATGTACAGATAATAAATTCAAATATGCCAAAAAAGTCATGCACTTTAACCATAATTGCATTCTTCTAAATGGGACATTGACATCCTCTGGGTGCATATCTTCTAGGTGCCCTGATACTCACCTGGATCTAATAGACATGGAATAGTGGCAGCAAGAACTCTGGCTTAAGAATTAGCACCCAATGAATGCTATTTGTGGGGCCAAGCAGGTAACTTATCTTCAACCTGCCTATGTAGCAGAATCAGGGAGCAGTATACTAATTCCACTGTCATAATGATTTAGGTAGGTTGAGCAGGGAAGTAATATTCCATTCTCAATCCAGAGAAAGCAGACAGGGCCCTAATTCCCTGGCCTGAATGGCAGTATAGTGGGGTTAAGCAGTGATCCGAGTTCCTACACCTATTCAACAGAAGGAAGACTTAAGATGGTATGGAACAGTCTATGTGGTACTATATTCCTCCCCTTCCCTGAATAACTAGATGCAGCAGAGAACAGCTTTCCACACAACCTGCAGCAATGAGAGGAGAGAAATGGTTTGATTCAGGGTTAATAAGCACATCATTTCCACTACCACGTTTTACCCTAGAGGAGGGCCCTGTGGGAGCTGGAACATCTATCACAAGCAGCAGCAAGACTGAACAAGATGGTGTGTGTCAGGTCTAATCAGCAATCCACTCCCCCTTTCTGGAGGAGAGTAAAGCCTAGTAAGGAGTATAACTGCCACCCTCATCCAGGAACAGAGACTAAATAAGGTGACACAAAGTAGGGCTAGTTGGCAATCCAGTTATCCTTCACACTTAGGTGTGATTAGAGTTCAACAGGGAGTTGAATCTCCACCTTCATTTAGCATCAAAGAGGTAAAATTAAGTGGTGAGAGGTAAGGCTAATGAGTCCTATGTTTCCCTCCCACGTACTGAGATCCTTGGTGCCCAATGAGGAGCTGAGCTAATGACTCCACTCTATAGCAATAAGGTGATAATAATTTGTCTTCTGCTTCCCAATTCCCTGATGTCAATGGACCTCCCCACTTGGAGTCAATAAGGCAATTCAAGTCAGTGCTCTATTTTCATTGTGAGGTATAAACAGGGCAGGAGGATTGACAAACTCTAAACCCATCCATAACCAATGCAATGGCATGAGTTTGAATAAGCTTCAGGGAGTTGATGATGGACAGGGAAGCCTGGCATACTGCAGTTCATGGGGTCGCAAAGAGTCGGACATGACTGAGCAACTGAACTGAACTGAAACCCATTCATCTTTAGCAAGGCAATGTGAGTCAGCAGTTTCCATTTGCTGAGATATTGTCAGGAGAACCCAGAAAGGAGCTGAACATACAAATCCACATGGAACTGTACATTACTTTTCAACAGGAAAAATGACTGCTTAAAAAATATATTAAGTAAGATATGGATTCTCATAATACCCAAAATATCTAGAATAGAGAAAAAGTTACTGAACACACCAAGATTCAATTTTCTCACAACTGAATGAAAAAATACATTCAGTAGACACCAATACTGAGATAACGGAGATGTTGGATATCTGAAAGAAATTTTAAAGTAGCAGCCATAAAAACAGTTTAGCAAGCAATTGCAGTCTTGAAACAAAACTATAGAAAATATCTCTCTTAAATGGAGGACTTTAAAAAAATGAGCTATAGACCTGAAAAATTTAATAAGCAAAAATGACAACTTAATGAGTAGGCTCTAACATTTATGACATCAGAGTACCAGAAGAATAGAAGGGCTGGGGCTGAAAAGCTTATAAAATAATAATGGCTAATATTTTTCTAAGTTTGAAAGATGTACTACTACAGATGAAAGAACTGAATGGACCCCTAATTTTAAAGCTCTCCAAACTAAGATACATCATAATCACACGTTAGAGAACTAAAGACCAGAGTACCATCAGCAAAATGCAGAATAGAAGGCCCTGGACTGTTCTTCCTCACCACAGACACACAAATTCCTTTGTGACACCCTTTGTGATAAATCCAGACACTGGATGAAAGGCCCTTGTATCCAACATGATTATCAAATCAGCTGCATCAAAAATATGTGGCACTTTTTCACCATAATCCTTCCTTGTGACATAGTGCCACACCATTGGAAGGAAAATTCAAGCTCTCAACGTCTCCCTGGTGCTAGAAGAAGACTGGACCATATGTCTAATATTCTTATTTTCCAGGAGGCTTCCCAAGGGACTGGTTTCTGTCTTTCCTGCACCTGAGCACTGAAAGAGAGGACCTAGGTTGGGAGCCAGTGAAAATAAAACTGAAAGTTTAAACTAGTATACCCTCATGGGTCATAGCCAGTCCCCCTTCTTAGTACGAATCAAGTGAGCAAAACCTTGAAATCCAAGCTTTTCCTTTGAGAAAAAAAGAGTTAAAGTGTCTGTTCAATGTTCTGACTTTTTTGGCAGGGATGCCTAAAGGACTGGCTTGGGTATCAACTGTTTCATAGTGCTGTTGAGACCTGGCCTATTTTAAATTCCTGGGGACCACCGAACACAGAGAAACACACAGCAAGAGCCTACAACCTGACTCAATGCAACATAACTGAGAAAATTCATAGCCTCTAGCTTCTCCCTGAGCAGAGAAAGAAAAGACTAAAACATGTCCAGTGTTCAGACTTTTTGAAGAATTGCTGAAGTGCCTGTTTTACCTGTCTCAGAGAGTCTGTGAAATCAGACTTGCATTCCAGGGAAATTCCCACTTGGTTATGGTTTATAAATCTTTACCATGTGCTGTTGAATTTGGTTTGTCTAGTATTTCATGATGATTTTTGCTTCTATGATAATAAGAAATACTGGCTTGTGGTTTTCTCTTCTTGTAGAGCCTGTGGATTTGGTAATGAAATAATGCTATTCTTACCAAATTAGTTTGAAAGTATTCCTTCCTCTTCAATTTTTTGAAAGATTAAAGAAGTGTTAGAGTTAATCTTCATTAAATGGTAGAATTAATCAATGAAACCATGTGCATGTGTGCTTAGTCACTCAATAATGTCTGACTCTTTGCGACCCCATGGACTGTGCCCATCAGGCTCCTCCATCCACGAGATTATCTAGGTAAGAATACTGGAGTGGGTTGTCATTTCCTTTTCCAGGAAATCTTCCTAACCCGGAGATTGAACCTGTGTTTCCTTTGTCTCCTGCATTGGCAAGTGGGTTCTTTACCACTGAGCCACCTGGGAAACCATGTAGATCTGGACTTTTCTTTGTTGGGAGGTTATTAATCACTAATTTAATCTCCTCACTCTTTAAATGCCAATTCAGCTTTTCTAGTAATTTATGACTCAGCCTTGGTAAACTGTATGTTGGTTCAAACATGAAAATTAATTCATGTGATGCATTCCAATAAAATACAAAGGATAAAATTACATAATAATCTCAGTTCAGTTCAGTTCTGTTCTTTTCCGCTAAGTAGCTTCAGTCATGTATGACTCTTTGCAACCCTATGGACTACAGCCTGCCAGATTCCTCTGTCCATGGGATTCTCCAGGCAAGAATACTGGAGTCGGTTGACATGCCCTCCTCCTTACTCAGGGATCTAACCTGTGCCTCTTAAGTCTCTTGCACTGGCAAGCAGGTTCTTTACCACTAGCTTCACAAAAAGAATTTGACAAAATTAAAACTATTTCATGATAAGAGCATTCAACAAACTAGGCATAAAAGTAAATGAACTCAACATGATAAAGGACAGATATAAAAAGTGCACAACTGACATCAGATGGAACAAAGAAAAAGTGAAAGCTTTTCCTCTAAGATCAAAAGCTACTCAAGGGTACCTACTGTCACCACTTCTATTCAATATGTACACTGAATCATGATGTCATGATTGCATACATCAGTTCAGTTCAGTAGCTCAGTCATGTCCAACTCTCTGCAACCTCATGGACCGCAGCACGTCAGGCTTCCCTGTCCATCACCAATTCCCAGAGCTTACTCACACTCATGTCCATAGAGTCGGTGATGCCATCCAACCATCTCATGCTCTGTCTTCCCCTTCATCTCCTGCCTTCAATCTTTCCCAGCATCAGGGTCTTTTCCAATGAGTCAGTTCTTTGCATCAGGTGGCCAAAGTATTGGAGCAGAAAACCCTAACGACTACATGTGTGTGCATGCACATATATACACATGAAAACCAAAACTATTAGAACTAATACAGGAACTCAGTAAAGATGTAGGTTATAAAACAATGTACAAAAATTAGTTGTGTTTGTATACAGTAATAACAACAAAAAAATCCTAAAAGGAAATTAATTAAAAAAAATTTTTTAATGACACTCACAAAAACATAAAAACATTTAAACTAAGAATAAACTTAACCGAAGAGGCAAAAGAGTTATATACTGAAAACTATAAAGCATTAATAAAAGAAATTAAAGACATAGCAAACTGAGTTGCCACATGTCGCAGTGCCCAGGTGAAATACTGGAACATCTACAGAGCCAAGATGGTAGTGCACTCTAACCAGGAAACTCAGCAGGCCACAGGCCTTGGATACCAAACAAAGAGTTTGCTGGTATTTGAGCCTGACACTCTTCACAGGCAAGTGAGCTAATTTATAATACTCACCACTACTGAGTGTGGCTCCTGATCTGATAGCCTGGTCAAAGCACCTGGGCTGCTGCTTAACCCAGCAGCACTCGAGCAGAGAGCCTATCCAGAGGGATTGCCTGTCTCCCAAGCAAAGCCAATGCCACCTTCAAGTCAAACAAAGCACCTTCTCATTATTAGAACTGATTCTCTTTCTCTCCCCAGGCAGAAGAGCTAATTATAACCCTGCCTATTACTGAGTGTAGCTCTTGGCACTTCCCAACCAGGAAACCTGGTCTAAACATTCAGGAAGCTGCTTAACCCAGCAGCACTTGAGCAGAGAGCCTTGCTAGTAGTTGTGTACATCTGCAGAGCCAGGACACAGTTGTTGTTTGGCTAGGAAACTTGACATACAGTTCTATTTGATTCAGGACTCCACTTTTGCTAGCTTTGTAACTGATTTTGCTGCTTTGCTTAAGCAGGGAACCTAATTCATAGCCATGCTCAGTGTAACTCCTGGTTTCTATCAACAAGGAAGCTTGGCCTAAGCACCTGAGAAGCTGCTTGGCTTAGCAATACTTGAGTGGAGAGCTTTGCACGTGGCCCTTCCCATAATCATAATATTAAATTTAAAAAGTCAATGAAGAGTACAATGCCCTCCAAAGATGCTTTCAGAAATTAAGAAAAAACTAATATTTTAACAAACAAAAACTGAGGGAATTCCTCACCACTGAACCTGTTGTACAAGAAATGCTGAAGAAATTCTTCAAGTGCAAGTAAAAAGATGTTAATTAACATAGTAAAAACATATGAAATTAATGTAAAACTCACAGGTAGTGGGATATATATAAAACACATATATATTCAAAGTCAGACTCCCTAATATGATAATGGTACATTATTCATTCCCTACTCCAGTTTAAAATGTAAAAAGGATTAAAATTTGCCATAACTATAATAAATTGGTTAAATGACAAACCTTATAAAAATCTATGTGAATTGTAACATTAGTGACCTAAAAACTACTTGGGAGGAGAAGAAAAGGTATAAAGTCTAGGAATGCTATTAAAGTGAAGTTTAAAACAGTGTGCTTTGCTTACCATATGCTGCTGCAGCTGCTGATTTTCAACACCCATGGAAGGAGTTCAGAGTGGACAGTAAAAATGAGGTACTTTGTGCTCATGGAAAAAAACTGACAAGACAGGTCTTGATAGTTGGATATTTTCAGAAGCAGATTTTATGAGCCCAATTCTTGTATCTCCTCATATTTAGAAAAGCACTAAAATCCTTCATGATGATGACAGTTCCTCATGGCTAGCAGAAAACTTCATGAGACTAACACAAACCTGGGGAAAAAAAAAATGTGTGCTGTCCTTTCCTCCTACCTCTTTGGAGCAGTTTCTCAGAGCAATCTGAGGTACTGGTTCTCAGGCTGAAGTCCTCATTTTGGCCAAATAAAATTTACCTCACAACTCTCACACTGCACATTTTTTTAAAAGTCAGCAGTATGAAGCTAAAGATCAAATACAGAGGAAAACAAAAACTCATGTGTATGTGAAAATTGAACAACACACCTTCTGAACAAGCAAAGGGTTAAGGAAGAAAGTAAAGGGAAGATTTAAAAAGTATCTTGAGACAAATAAAAACGGAAACAAAACAATCCAAAATCTATAGGATAAAGTAAAAGCAGTTCTAATAGGAAAATGTATAGCTATAAACACATACACCAAGAAAAAAGATATAAAAATAGCCTAACTGTACACAGTAATGAACTAAAATAAAAAGAAAGCCCAAATGTAGCAGAAGAAAGAAAATAATAAATATTAGATAAAAATATTAAGAAATGTAATAGAGAACAGGAAAACAAAAAAATTAACCAAAGAGTTTGTCTTTGAAGAAATAAAAAAAAAAAACCTTGAACTAATAAAGGAAACAAAGAGAGCCCAAAATAACAATAAATAAAAGATGAGCTATCAAAACTGATATCTCAAAGAAGATACTGTGAATAACTTTACACCAAGGAACTAGAGAACCCAGGAGAAATAGAAAATGCTTGAAAACATACACACTATCCAGATTTTATCAGGAAGAAACAGAAAAACTAAAATGATCATTAATAGGAGAATGAATCAGTAATCAGAAACCTCTTAACAAAGAAATTCTACTACCAGGTGGTTTCTGTAGTTAATTCTACCAAAAATTGAAAGAATTGTCACTATCCCTCTCACTACTAGGTTCCAAATCTACATTTCACAGCCTATTGTCCCAGAGTATCCTCGTCCATTCCACTCCCTGCTCCCCATCTGGCCCCTACTATGTACCAAGAGCACCTGGTCACTTTTCGCACAGAGCCAATGCCTCAGGCCACTCCACTTGGGGAGGTGCTGAAATTGTCGCCCGTCTCTGTACCCTACTACCACCTGGGTACTTCAGGAAGTCCCACAGCAGCACCAGCACGTGGAGATTTCAGGTGGATCCCCGCCTACCATTCCTTCCACTTCTCACAGCACCAGCGACCCCTTCTGGTCCCCTCCTTTCTCCCCCTCACTGGGACTGACAATCAGCTGTGGCTGCAGGCACGGTCAATATACTACCTGCTGGTAATCATGACTTAGCAGAGGGCCAGGCCACCTGGGGTAGCCGAGGTTGGCCCCTCCGTGATCCGCCCATACTCCTGTGCAAGGGTTGGTCTTTTCAAGGTGGGACCCAGTTCATCCCCTGTGGTTATCTAACTTGGCCCTAACCTTGGAGTAAAGGCATCCTTGTAGAGCTGTGATTGAAAGTCTGCTTCAACCTGTCATTTGTGACCTCTTTAAAGATTTGTACACCATCCTTCCTAAGTGATGTGATCTCAGATAGAAAAGTATCTGTTTGTGTATATTGTATATTCTCCTGCCTACCTCTTCTCCAACCACATACTCACCTTTTTGGCTCAACTTTTTGGCTTTCTCTCTGTTCCTACAACACACAGGGTTGATTCACTTCAGGACATCACACTTGCTGTTCCCTCTGGCTGGAACACTTCTTGTAGATTTCTTTTAACTCCTAGATGTTCTACCTGTATTTCAGTTCCCTTCCCATAGGTCAACATCAGAGGCTTCCCAGACTGTTCTAGACAAAGGAGCACACTTTCACTGCAATTGTCATGTGTTTTCCTGATTGTTTCTTCGTGACAGTTATCACGTCCAGACTTTATTTGTCTGTCCTCTGCCACCAAGAATGTTGGATCCTTAAAGGCAGAGACTTTGTAAGTTTTGCTCTTGCTGTACTCAGAGAACCTGCATCTGGTACAAAGCAGTGTTTGGTAGTATATTAAATTGTATCAGAGAACAATCATTGGCATGCAAGAAAATAAAGGCCCAACACGAAATGATGGAGATAAATTAATTACTTTGGGTTGATAGTTTCATTGACAACCTTACTGTTTATGAGTTGTAAAAAAACTGAGCAAAATCTCCTTTCCTCTCTATAACTGAAGATTATATTCCAAAAATATCAATTGCAATAGTAGAAGCTATTTTAATTGGTGCTCTTCTGCAGTCTTCCAGTACTGCTTTATTGTTTTTGTTTACCTTGTCTTAGAGACTTTTTTTCAAGCAAGTAAATGTGTGCTTTCTTTTATTTTGCTAAGAAAGTATATTAAATCTTTTCTTTTAAATCAATTAATCTCTGACAAAGGAGGCAAGCCTACACAATGTTGGAAAGACAGTTTCTTCAACAAATGGTGCTGGGAAAACAGGGCAGTGACATGTAAATAAGTGAAATTAGATCATTCTTTAATTCCCTACACAAAAATAAGCTCAGTTCAGTTGAGTTCAGTCATTCAATCGTGTCCAACTCTTTGCAATCCCATGAACTGCAGCACACAAGGCCTCCCTGTACATAACCAACTCCCAGAGGTTACCTAAAATCATGTCCATTGAGTCAGTGATGCCATCTAACTATCTCATACTCTGTGGTCCCCTTCTCCTCCTGCCTTCAATCTTTCTCAGCATCAGGGTCTTTTTCAAAGAGTCAGCTCTTCACATCAGCTGGCCAAAATACTGGAGTTTCAGCTTCAACATCAGTCCTACCAGTGAACACTCAGGGCTGATCTTCTTTAGGATGGATTGGTTGAATCTCCTTGCAGCTCAACAGATTCTCAATAGTCTTCTCCAACACCACAGTTCAAAAGCATCAATTCTTTGGTGCTCAGCTTTCTTTATAGTCCAATTGTCACATCCATACACAACTACTGAAAAAGTCACAGCCTCGACTAGTCTGACCTTTGTTGACAAAGTAATGTCTATGCTTTTTAATATGCTGTCTCAGTTCAGTTCAGTTCAATTCAGCTGCTCAGCGGTTTCCGATGCTTTGCAACTCCATGAATGGCAGCATGCCAGGCCTCCCTGTCCATCCCTAACTCCCGGAGTTCACTCAGACTCAGGTCCATTGAGTCGGTAATATCATCCAGCCATTTCATCCTCTGTCATCCCCATTTCCTCCTGCCCTCAATCCCTCCCAGCATCAGAGCCTTTTACAATAAGTCAGCTCTTTGCATGAGGTGGCCAAAATACTGGAGTTTCAGTTTAGCATCAGTCCTTCCAATGAACACCCAGGACTGATCTCCTTCACAATGAACTAGTTGGATCTCCTTGCAGTCAATTGACAATATACAGCCTTGATGTACTCCTTTTCCTATTTGGAACCAGTATGTTGTTTCATGTCCAGTTCTAACTGCTACTTCCCGACCTGCATACAAATTTCTCAAGAGGCAGGTCAGGTGGTCTGGTATTCTTGTCTCTTTCAGAATTTTCCACAGGTTTTGGTGATCCACACATTCAAAGGTTTGGGCATAGTCAATAAAACAGAAATAGATGTTTTTCTGGAACTCTCTTGCTTTTTCAATAATCCAGCAGATGTTGGCAATTTGATCTCTGTTTTTTCTTCCTTTTCTAAAACAAACTTGAACATATGGGAGTTCATGGTTCACATATTGCTGAAGCCTGCCTTGGAGAATTTTGAGCATTACTTTAGTAGTGTGTGAGATGAGTGCAATTGTGTGGTAGTTTGAGCATTCTTTGGCATTGCCTTTCTTTGGGATTGGAATGAAAATTGACATTTTCCAACCCTGTGGCCACTGCTAAGTTTTCCAAATTTGTTGACATACTGAGTGCAGAACTTTCACAGCATCATCTTCCAGGATTTGAAATACCTCAACTGGAATCCTGTCATCTCCACTAGCTTTGTTCATAGTGATGTTTCCTAAGACCCACCTGACTTCACATTCCAGGATGTCTTGCTCTAGGAGAATGATCACACCATCATGATTATATGGGTTTGGGTCATGAAGATCTTTTTGTTCAGTTCTTCTATATATTCTTTCCACTGCTTCTTAATATCTTCTGCGTCTGTTAGGTCCATACCATTTCTGTCCTTTATTGAGCCCGTTTTTGCATGAAATGTTCCTTTGGTATCTCTAATTTTCTTGAAGAGATCTCTCGTCTTTCCCATTCTGTTGTTTGACTCTATTTCTTTGCACTGATTGCTGAGGAAGGCTTTCTTATACCTCCTTGCTATTCTTTGGAACTCTGAGTTCAGATGCTTATATCTTTTCTTTTCTCCTTTCTTCTTCACTTCTTTTCACAGCTATTCATAAAGCCTCCTCAGACAGCCATTTTGCTTTTTTGCATTTGTTTTTCTTGAGGATTGTCTTGATCCCTGTCTCCTGTACAATATCACAAATTTATGTCCACAGTTCATCAGGCACTCCGTCTATCAGATCTAATCCCTTCAATCTATTTCTCACTTCCACTGTATAAACATAAGGTATTTGACTTAGGTCATATCTGAATGGTCTAGTGGTTTTCTCCATTTTTTTCAAATTAAGTCTGAATTTGGCAATAAGGAGTTCATAATCTGAGCCACAGTCATCTCCCAGTCTTATTTTTGCTAACTGTATAAGGCTTCTCCATCTTTGGCTGCAAAGAATATGATCAATCTGATTTTGCTGTTGACCATCTGGTGATGTCCATGTGTAGAGTCTTCTCTTGTGTTGTTGGAAGAGAGTGTTTGCTCTGACCAGTGCATTGTCTTGGGCAAACTCTATTAGCCTTTGCCCTGATTCATTCTGTACTCCAAGGCAAAATTTGCCTGTTACTCCAGGTGTTTCTTGACTTCCTACTTTGCATTCCAGTCCCCTATAATGAAAAGGACATCTTTTTTGGGTGTTAGTTCTAAAAGTTATTGTAGGTATTCTTAAATCTGTTCGATTTCAGCTCCTTCAGGATTACTGGTTGGGACATAGACTTGGATTGTCACAATATTGAATGGTTTGGCTTGGAAATTAACAGAGATCATTCTGTCATTTTTGAAACTGCATTCAAGTACTGCATTTTGGACTGTTTTGTTGGCTAGGATAGCTACTCCATTCTTCTAAGGGATTCCTACCCACAGGAGTAGATATAATGGTCATCTGAGTTAAATTCAGCTCAATAAAATAAGCTCAAAATGGATTAAACAAATATGAGACTAGACCCTATAAAACTCCTAGAGTAAAACATAGAACACTTTCTGACATAAATCGCAGTAACATCTTTTTCCATCCATCTCCCAGAATAACAGAAATGAAAACAAAAATAAACAAATGAGACCTCAGTTTAGTTCACTTCAGTTCATTCATTCAGTTGTGTCCAACTCTTCGTGACCCCATGAATCACAGCATGCCAGTCCTCCCTGTCCATCACCAGCTCCAGGGGTTCACTCCAACTCATGTCCATTGAATCAATGACACCATCCTGCCATCTCATTCTCTGTCGTCATCTTCTCCTCCTGGCCCCAGTCCCTCCGAGCATCAGAGTCTTTTCCAGTGATTCAACTCTTTGCATGAAGGGGCCAAAGTACTTGAGTTTCAGCTTCAGCATCAGTCTTTCCAATGAACAACCAGAACTGATCTCCTTTAGGATAGACCTACTTAAACTCAAAACCTTTTGTAAAGCAAAAGAAAAAATAAACAAAACAAAAAGACAACCATAGATTGGGAGAAATTATTTGTAAATGGTATGACTGATAAGGAATCAGTCACTAAAGGTTACTAACAGTATATGTTACTTAACAACATTAAAACAAACAGCCCACTCCAAAAATGAGCAGAAGACCTGAATAGACATTTCTCCAAAGAGGACATACAGATGGCCAATGTGCACACATACTAAGTTGCTTCATTCATGTCCAACTCTTTGCAAATCTATGAACTGAAGCCTGCCCAGCTTTCCGTCCATGGGATTCACCAGGAAAGAATACTGGGGTGGGTCGGCATGCTCTCCTCCGGGGCATCTTCCCTACCCAGGAATCAAATCCATGTTTCTTATGTCTTCTGTATTGGCAGGCTTGTTATTTACCACTAGTGCCACTTGAGAAGCCCAGATGGCCAACAGGCACAAGAAAAGATGTTCAACATTGCTAATTATTAGAGAAATGCTAATGATTTCTCTACAATGAGATATCACCTCACACCAATCAGAATGGCTATCATCAAAAGACCCATAAAGAAATGCTGGAGAGGATGTGGAGAGAAGGGAACTCTCCTACACTGTCAGTTGGAATGTAAATTAGTACAGCCACTATGGAGAACAGTATGGAAAAAACTGAAAACACTAAAAATATAACTGCCATATGATCCTACAATCCCACTCCTGGGCATATATCCAGAGAAAAACATGATGCAAAAGGATACATGCACCTCAATGTTCATTGCAGTATTGTTTACAACAGTCAAGACATGGAAGCAACCTAAATGTCCAGCAACAGAGCATTGGATGAAGAAGCTGTGATGTATACATACAATGAAATACTACTCAGCCATAAAAAGGAATGTATTTGGTCAGTTCTAATGAGGTGGACGGACCTATAGCCTATTGTACAGACTGAAGTAAGTCAGAAAGAGAAATATAAATATCATATACTGAGGCATATATATGGAACCTAGAAAGGTGGTACTGATGAATTAATTTTCAGGACAGCAGTGGAGAAACAGACATGGAGAACAGACCTATGGACATGGGGAAAGGGGAGGAGGGAGCGGGTGAGATGTATGGAGATAGTAACATGGAAATTTACAGTACCAAATGTAAAATATACAGCCAATGGGAATTCGCTATATGACTCAGGGAATTCAAACAGAGGCTCTGTGACAATTTTTTTTTTTTTTTGCTTTGACTTTAAGGACCTTTTTTTAAATTTATATATATATATTATTTACTTTACAATATTGTATTGGTTTTGCCATATAATGACATGAATCAGCCATGGGTATACATGTGTTCCCCATCCTGAACCCCTCATCCCACCTCCCTCCTCATACCACCCCTCTGGGTCATCCCAGTGCACCAGCCGTGAGCATCCTGTATCATGCATCAAACCTGGACTGGCGATTCATGTTCATATTATACATGTTTCAATGCCATTCTCCCAAATCACCCCACCCTTACCCTCTCCCACAGAGTCCAAAAGACTGTTCTATACATTTGTGTCTCTTTTGCTGTTTTTTTTTTTTTTTGCTTTGACTTTAAGGACCTTTTTTTAAATTTATATATATATATTATTTACTTTACAATATTGTATTGGTTTTGCCATATAATGACATGAATCAGCCATGGGTATACATGTGTTCCCCATCCTGAACCCCTCATCCCACCTCCCTCCTCATACCACCCCTCTGGGTCATCCCAGTGCACCAGCCGTGAGCATCCTGTATCATGCATCAAACCTGGACTGGCGATTCATGTTCATATTATACATGTTTCAATGCCATTCTCCCAAATCACCCCACCCTTACCCTCTCCCACAGAGTCCAAAAGACTGTTCTATACATTTGTGTCTCTTTTGCTGTCTTGCATACAGAGTTCTTGTTACTATCTTTCTAAATTTTATATAGATGCATTAGTATACTGTGTTGGTGTTTTTCTTTCTGGCTTACTTCACTCTGCATAATAGGCTCCAGTTTCATCCACCTCATTAGAACTGATTCAAATGTATTCTCTTTAATGGCTGAGTAATACTCCATTATGTATATGTACCAGAGCTTTCTCATACATTCATCTGCTCATGGAAATCTAGGTTGCTTCCATGTCCTGGCTGTTATGAACAGTGCTGTGATGAACATTGGAGTACACGTGTCTCTTTCATTTCTGGTTTCCTTGGTATGTATGCCCAGCAGTGGGGTTGCTGAGTGGTATGGCAGTTCTATTTCCAGTTTTTAAAGGAATCTCCACACTCTTCTCCATTCTGGCTGAACTAGTTTGCATTCCCACCAACAGTGTAAAGGGGTTCCCTTACACTGTTTTAGGTTATGGGTTGTTGTGCTTTCATTTTGATTTGTTACTATGCATATTTTGATTTCTTTTTTATTTATTCTGTTATTTCTTGGTTATTCAGCAGCATGTCTTTCAGCCTCCATATGTTGGAATTTTTAATAGTTTTTCTCCTGTAATTGACATCTAATCTTACTGCATTGTGGTCAGAAAAGATGCTTGCAATGATTTCAATTTTTAAAAAATTTACCAAGACTAGATTTATGGCC
>SJYC01110718.1:0-19877 GCA_006408675.1 Madoqua kirkii | reverse complement strand
TGATACCTAGTCTCATAGATTTGTGTTTGGAGAAGATGTTTGATATGATTTCAATTTTCTTAAATTTACTGAGGTTTGATTTGTGACCCAAGATGTGGTCTATCCTGGAGAATGTTCCATGTGCACTTGAGAAGAAGGTGTATTCTTCTGCATTTGGATTAAATGCCCTGAAGATATCTATGAGATCTATCTCATCCAATGTATATTTTAAGACTTGTGCTTCCTTATTAATCTGTCCATTGGTGTGAATAGAGTGTTAAAATATCCTCCTATTATTGTGTTACTGTTGATTTCTCCTTTTATGTCTGTTACTGTTTGTCTTATGTATTGAGGTACTCCCATGTTGGATGCATAGATATTTACAATTGCTATGTCTTCCTCTTGGACCGATTCCTTAACCATTGTGTAGTAGCCTTCCTTATCATTGTAATCTTTATTTTAAGGTCTATTTTGTCTGATATGAGGATTGCTACTCCAGCTTTCTTTTGCTTCCCATTTGCATGGAATATATTTTTCCATCCTCTCATTTTCAGTCTATGTATGTCTTGAGGTCTGAAGTGGGTTTCTAGTAGACAACATAAATATGGATCTTGTTTTTGTATCCACTCAGCCAGTCTGTGTCTTTTGGCTGGAGCATTTAATCCATTTACTTTTAAAGTAATTATTGATATATATGTTCCTATTGCCACTTTCTTAATTATATGGAGTTGATTTTGTAGATCTTTTTTACTCTGTTGTATTCCTTGACCATAAGTTCCTTTAACATTTGTTGTAAAGCTGGTTTGGTGGTACTGAATTCTCTTAACTTTTGCTTGTCTGAAAAGCTTTTGATTTTTCCATCAATTTTGTATGAGATCCTTGCTCGGTGCAGTAATCTTGGTTGTAAATTTTTCCCTTTCAGTCCTTTAAATATATCCTGCCATTCCCTTCTGGCCTGCAGAGTTTCTGCTGAAAGATCAGCTATTAAGCATATGGGGCTTCCCTTGTATGTTACTTGTTGCTTCTCCCTTGCTGCTTTTAATATTCTTTCTTTGTGTTTAGTCTTTGTTCTTTGATTCGTATGTGTCTTGGTGGGTTTCTCCTTGAGTTTATCCTGTATGGGACTCTTTGTGCCTCTTGGACTTGATTGGCTATTCTCTTTTCCATGTTGGGGGAATTTTCAACTATAATATCTTCAGAAATTTTCTCATACCCTTTCTATTTCTCTTTTTTTTTCTGAGACCCCTATAATTCAAATGTTGGTTTATTTGATATGGTCCCATAATTATCTGAGACTGTCCTCAGCTCTTTTCATTCTTTTTACTTTATTCTGCTCTTCAGAAGTCATTTTCACCATTTTATCTTCCAGCTCACTGATTCATTCTTCTGAAGCATGTATTCTGCTATTGATTCTTTCTAGAGTATTTTTAATTTCAGTAATTGTGTTGTTTCCTTCTGTATGCTTATTATTTAATTCCTCTAGGTCTTTGTTAATTAATTCTTGCATTTTTCCCTTTGGTTTTCAAGGTTTTTGATCATCTTTACTATCATTATTCTGAATTATTTTTCATGTAGCTAGTCTATTTTCTCTTCATTTATCTGGACTTTTGTATTTCTAATTTGTTCCTTCAGTTGCATAGTATTTATCTGCCTTTTTATTTTTTTTAGCTTATTATGTTTGAAGGCTCCTTTTACCAGGCTTCAAGGTTAAATTATTTTATTCCTTTTGATTTGTGCCCTCCTAAGGTTGGTCTAATGGTTTGTGTAAGCTTCATATAGGGTGAGATTTGTGCTGAGTTCCTGTTTGTTTTTCCTCTGATAGACAAAGCTGAGGTAATCCTGACAGCAGATGCTGTCAGCAGGGCAAGGCTGAGGTAATCCTAACAACAGACAGGTAATCCTGTTTGCTGATGACTGGGTTTGTATTTTTGTTTTGTTTGTCCATTACATGATGCTTCTTGCACATGTTGCTACCAGTGGTTGGATGATGCTGGGTGTTGTATTCAAGCAGCTTCCTTTGTGGGAGTTCTGATACTCCCTAGGGTTAGTTCTCTGGTAGTCTAGGGTCTTGGAATCAGTGATCCCACTCCAAATATTCAGGGCTTGATCTCACTTCTTCCCTTCCAAGGGGGATGTTGGGCAAAGCCATGCTTGGCTAATATGGTTGGGGCTCAGAAGCCCTCAGGACCTTATATGTTCCTCCAGACTCTTCTCTACTTCTTAGAAATGGAGGCACCTCCACCTGTTTGCCTTGCCCTCAGGACAGGCCCAGCTTTTAAAGCTAAGACATTTCCTTTCTCTTTCACGTTAAAATTTTCCGGAAAAGTCAGCTACCAGAGCCTAGTGTGTCTTGATAAACCAGCCCTGAAGTTGCTCAAGCCAAGGGCAGCTGAACCATCCCAGGGGATCTGGGTGACCAGCACCTCCAAGGGCACCAAGGCACATGGTCTGTTTCTTTCTTTCTTCTCTTTTTGGTATTCCCGTTAGACAAATGATACTACTCCTTTTCCTATTTGGAACCATCCTGTTGTTCCATCTCCAGTTCTAACTGTTGCTTCCTGACCTGCATATAGATTTCTCAAGAGGCAGGTCAGGTGGTCTGGTATTCCCATCTCTTTCAGAATTTTCCACAGTTTCTTGTGATCCACACAGTCAAAGGCTTTGGCATAGTCAATAAAGCAGAAATAGATATTTTTTTTCTGGAATTCTCTTGATTTTTTGATGATCCAGTGGATGTTGGAAATTTGATTTTTGGTTCCTCTGCCTTTTTAAAAACTAACTTGAACATCTGGAAGTTCACAGTTCATGTATTGCTGAAGCCTGGCTTGGAAAATTTTAAGCATTACTTTACTAGCATGTTAAATGAGTGCAAATGCATGGTAGTTTGAACATTCTTTGGCATTGCTATTCTTTTGGTTTGGAATGAAAAATGACCTTTCCCAGTCTTGTATGCACTGATGGATTGTCCAAATTTGCTGAACTATTGAGTGCAACACTTTAGCAGCATCAACTTTTAGGATTGGAAATATCTCAGCTGGAATTCCATCACCTCCAGTAACTTTGCTTTTGCATCCCAGGATGGCTGGCACTAGGTGAGTGATCACACCATCATGGTTATCCGGGTCACTAAGATCTCTTTTGTATAGGTCTGTGTACTCTTGCACCTCTTCTTAATATCTTCTGCTTCTGTTAGGTCCATACCATTCCTGTCCTTCATTGTGCCTATCTTTGCATTAAATGTTCCCGTGGTATCTCTAATTTTCTTAAAGTGATCTCTAGTCTCTTCATTCTATTGTTTCCTTCTATTTCTTTGTATTGATCATTTATGAAGGCTTTCTTATTTCTTCTTTGAAACTCTGCATTCAGATGGCTATATCTTTCCTTTTCTCTTCTGCTCTTTTCTTCTCTTCTTTCCTCAGCTATTTGTAAGGCCTCCTCAGACAACCATGTTGCGATTTTGCATTTATTTTGTGGGGATGGTTTTGAACACTGTCTTATGTACAGTGTTACAAACCTCCGTTCATAGTTCTTCAGGCACTCTGCCTATCAGATCTAATTCCTTGAATCTATTGTCAATTCTACTGTATAATCATAAGGGATTTGGTTTACCTGAATACCTAAAAGGCCTAGTGGTTTTTCCTACTTTTTGAATTTAAGTCTGAAATTTTAAATAAGGAGTTCTTGATCTGAGCCAGAGTCAGCTCCCATCTTTGTTTTGCTGACTGTATAGAGCTTCTGCATCTTTGGCTGCAAAGAATATAATCAATCTGATTTTGGTGTTGATCATCTGGTGAAGTTAATGTGTAGAATCATCTCTTGTGTTGCTGGAAAACAGTGTCTGTTGTGCTCAGTATGTTCTCATGATAAAAATCTAATAGGCTTCTCCCTGTTTCAGTTTCTATTCCAAGGCCAAACTTTCCTGATACTCCAAATATCTCTTGACTTCCTACTTTTGCATTCTTATCCCCTATGATGAAAAGATATCTTCTGTGATGTTAGTTCTAGAAGGCCTGAAGTTCTGTTCAGTTCAGTCGCTCAGTCATATCCAACTCTGAACCCCATAATGGCCTGGAATCCATCATCAACTCCTGGAGCTTACTCAAACTCATGTCGATCAAATCAGTAATGCCATCCAATCATCTCATCCTCTGTCATCCCCTTCTCCTCCTGTCTTCAATCTTTCCCAGCATCAGGATCTTTTTCAATGAGTCAGTTCTTTGCATCAGGTGGCCAAAGTATTGGAGTTTCAGCTTCAGCATCAGCCCTTCCAGTGAATATTCGAGACTGATTTCCTTTAGGATGGACTGATTGGATCTCCTTGCAGTCCAAGGGATTGTCACGAGTCTTCTCCAACACCAGAGTTCAAAAGCATCAATTCTTCAGCACTCAGCTTTCTTCATATGCCAACTCTCACATCCGTACATGACTACTGGAAGACACATTGCTTTAACACATTTGTTGACAAAGTAATGCTTCTGCTTTTTTATATGCTATATAGTTGATCATAGCTATTCTTACAAGGAACAAGTGTCTTTTAATTTCATGGCTGAAATCACCATCTGCACTGATTTTGGAGCCCCTCAGAATAAAGACTGTCACTGTTTTCATTGTTCCCCATCTATTTGCCATTGAAGTGATGGGACTGTATGCCATGATATTAGATTCTTGAATGTTGAGTTTTAAACCAGTTTTTTCACTCTCTTCTTTCACTTTCATCAAGAGGTTCTTTAGTTGTTTCCTTTTTGCCAGAAGGGTTGGTGTCATCTGCACATCTGAGGTTACTGACACTTCTGCCGGCAATCTTTATTCTAGCTTGTGCTTCATCTAGCCTGGCATTTCTCATGATGTTATTTGCATATAAGTTAAATAAGCAGGGTGATGATATACAGCCTTTACATACTCCTTTACAAATTTTGAACCAGTATGTTGCTCTGTGTCTGGTTCTAACCCTTCCTCCTTGACCTGCATACAGATTTCAAAGGAGACAGCTAAGGTATGGTATTCCAGTTTTGTTAAGAATGTTCCAGTTTGTTGTGGCCCACATATTCAAAGGCTTTGGTGTAGTCAATAAAGCAGAAGTATATATTTTTCTGGAAATCTCTTGCTTTTTCAATGATCCAACGAATGTTGGCAGTTGATCTCTGGTTCCTCTGCCTTTTCTAAATCCAGCTTGAACATCTGGAAATTCAAGGTTCATGTACTGTTGAAGCCTGATTTGGAGAATGTTGAGGATTACTTTGCTAGCATGTGAGATGAATGCAATTGTGCAGTTGTTTGAACATTCTCTGGCATTGCCTTTCTTTGGGATTGAAATGAAAACTGACCTTTTCCAGTCCTGTGGCCACTGCTGAGTTTTCCAAATTTGCTGGCATATTGAGTGCAGCACTTTCACAGAGGCATTGCCTTTCTTTGGGATTGGAATGAAAACTGACCTTTTCCAGTCCTGTGGCACTGTTGAGTTTTTCAAATTTACTGGCATATAACATTCCTTGTTCCTTTGCAGCATTGTTCCTACAGCATCAGACTTTACTTTCACCATCAGACACATACACACTGGGTATTGTTTCTACTTTGATTTAGCCTTTTCATTCCTTCTGGAGCTATTTCTTTGCTCTTCTCCAGTAGCATATTGGGCATCTACTGACCTGGGGAATTCATCTTTCAGTGTCGTATGTTTTTGCTTTTTCATGCTGTCCATGGGGTTTTCATGGTAGGAATGCTGAAGTGGTTTCCTATTTCCTTCTCCAGTGAACCATGTTTTGTTAGAACTCTCCACCATGACCCATCCAAATTGAGTGGCCCTACATGGCATAGCTCATAGTTTCATTGAGTTAGACAAAGCTATTATCTGTGTGATCATGTTCATTATATTTCTATTTTGGTGGTTTTCATTCTGTCTCTCATCTGATAGACGAAGATAGGAGGCTTGTGGAAGCTTCCTGGTGGGAAGGTACATGCATGCATCCTTTTGAATCATATTTTTCTCCAGATGCATGCCCAGGAGTGAGATTGGAAAATTATTTGGTAGTTCTATTTTTAGGTTTCTAAGGAACCTCCATACTCTTCTCCATAGTGCCTGTACAAATTTACATTCCCACATACGGTGTAGAAGGGTTCCCTTCTCTTCACACTCACTCCAGCATTTATTGCTTGTGGATTTTTAAATGACAGCCATTCTGGCTGGTGTGAGGAGATATGCCATTGCAGTTTTGATTTGCATTTCTCTAATAATTTTCGATGTTGGACATCTTTTCATGAGTCTCTTGGACGTCTGTATGTTTACTTTGGAAAAATGTCTGTTTTGGTCTTCTGCCCATGTTTTTGATTGGACTGTTTGTTTTGATGTCCAAGCATCATTAGCTATTTATAAATGCAGGAGAACAATCCCTTGTCTGTCACATTATTTGCAAATATTTTCTCCCAATCTGTGGGCTGTCATTTTGTTTTTCTTATTGTTTCCTTTTCTGTGCAAAAGCTTTTGAGTTTGAGTGGGCACCCATTTGTTTATTATTTCTTATTTCCATTGTTCTAGGAAATAGATCAAAAATTTTTTTCTGTGATTTATTAGACAGTGTTCTGCCTATGATTTCCTCTAGGAGTTTTAAAATGTCCAGTCTCACATTTAGGTCTTTAATCCACTTGAGCTTATTTTTGTGTATGTTGTTAAAGATTTATCTAATTTCATTTTTTGTTACATTTAGCTGTCCAGTATTCCCAGCATCATTTGTTGAGACACTATCAATTTGATATTGTATAGCTTTGCCTCCTTCATCATAGATTAATGGACAGTAGGTGCATGGGGTTGGAGAAGACAATGGCACCCCACTCCAGTACTCTTGCCTGGAAAATCCCATGGATGGAGGAGCCTGGTGGGCTGCAGTCCATGGGATCACAAAGAGTCCCTTCCTTTTCACTTTTCACTTTCATGCATTGGAGAAGGAAAAGGGAACCCACTCCACTGTTCTTGCCTGGAGAATCCCAGGGAATGGGAAAGCCTGGTGGGCTGTGGTCTATGGGGTCGCATAGAGTCAGACACGACTGAAGTGACTTAGCAGCAGCAGCTGGTGCATGGGGTAATTTCCAGGTTTTTTTTTTCTTTATAATGTTCCACTCATCTATATTTCTATTTTTGTACCAGTACCACACTGCTTTGATGACTGTAGCTTTGTAGCATAGTTTGAAGTCAGGAAACCTGATTCCTCTAGCTTACTTTTTCTTTCTCATGATTGCTTTGACTATTCCAGATCTTTTTTGTCTCCATAGAAAGTTTAAGATGTTTTTGTTCTAGGTCTGTGAAAAATGCCATTGGTAATTGATAGGGATTGTGTTGAATCTGAAGATTGCCTTAGGTAGTATAGTAATTTTGACAATATTAATTCTTCTAATACATGAACATCTGTTTGGGTCTTATTTTGTTTTTTAAAATTTGTTTATTTTTTAATTGAGGGATGATTGCTTCACAGAATTGTGTTAGTATTTGCCAAACATCAACATGAATATTTGATTTCTTTAATCAGTTTCTCATAGTTTTGAGGAATACAGGTGTTTTGTCTCCTTAGGTATGTTTTAGGTCACTCAGCCATGTCTGAATCCTTGCGACCCCATGGACTGCAGCATGCCAGGCCTCCCAGTCCATCACCAACTCCCAGAGTTTACTCAAACTCATGTCCATTAGTCGATGATGCCACCCACGTGCCTCATCCTTTGTTGCCCATTCTCCTCTTGCCCTCAGTCTTTCCTAGTTTAGTCTTAGGTATTTTATTCCTTTTGAGGTGATGGTAAAAGGAAGTGTTTCTTGAATTTCTCTTTGATTTTTTCATTTGTAGTTCAGTCACTCAGTCATGTCCATCTCTTTTGGACCTCATGGACTGCAGTATGCCAGTGTTCCATCCTTTACTATCTCTCAGAGTTTGCTCAAACTCATGTCCATTTGTCAATGATGCCATCGAACTGTCTCATCCACTGTTGCCCCATTATCCTCCTGCCCTCAGTCTTTCCCAGCATCAGGGTCTTTTCCAATGAGCTGGCTCTTAGCATCAGGTGGCCAAACTATTGGAGCTTGTGTTAGTCCTTCCAACGAATATTCAGAGTTTATTTCCTTTTCCTTTAGGATTGACTTGTTTGATCTATTTGCTGTCCAAGGGACTCTCAAGAGTCTTCTCCAGCACCACAGTTCAAAAACATCAAGTTTTCAGTGATCAGCCTTTTGTATTATCCAGCTCTCACATCCCTACATAACTACTGGAAAAACAAAAGCTTTGACTATACAGACCTTTGTTGGCAAGTAATGACTCTGCTTTTTAGTACCCTGTCTAGATTTGTAATAGTTTTTCTTCCAAGGAGCAAGTGTCTTTTAATTTAATTGTTGCAGCCACCATCCACAGTGATTTTGGAGGCCAAGAAAATAAAATTGTCACTGTTTCCATTGTTTCCCTATCTATTTATCATGAAGTGATGGGACCCGATGTCATCTTAGCTTTTTGAATGTTGAGTTTATTGCCAGCTTATTCACTCTCCTCTTTCACCTTCTTCAAGAGGCTTTCTAGTTCTTTTTTTTTTTTTTTTTGCCATTAGGGTGGTGTCATCTGCATATCTGAGGTTATTGTTATCTCTCCCAGCAATCTTGATTCCAGCTTGAATTTCATCCAGCTTGGCATTTTGCATGACATACTGTGCATATAAGCTAAAGTAGCAGGTGACAATATACAGCCTTGACTTACTCCTTTCCCAATTTGGAACCATTTTGTTGTTCCATGTCTGGTTCTAACTGTTGCTTCTTGATCTGCATACAGGTTTGTCAGGAGGCAGATACGTTGGTCTGGTATTTCCATTTAAGTATTTTCCACAGTTTGTTGTGATCCACACAATCAAAGTCTTTAGCGAAGTCAATGAAGCAGAAGTATATATTTTTCTGGAATTCCCTTGTTGGTGTATAGACATGCAATAGATTTCTGTTGCATATATGTATTAATTTTGAAACCTGCAACTTTATCTGATTCACTGATGTGTTCTAGAAATTTTCTGGTAGCATCTTCAGGATCTTCTATGTATAGTACCATGTCATCTGTAAATAGTGACAGTTTAATTTCTTCTTTTCCAGTTTGAGTTCCCTTTACTTTTTTTTCTTCTCTGAGAGTTGACATCCTTGTCTTTTTCCTGATCTTAGAGGAAATGCTTTCAGCTTTCACCATTGAGTATGATGTTAGTTGTAAGTTTGTCATATATAGCCTTTATTATATTGAGGTATATTCCCTTTATGCCCATTTCCTGGAGGGTTTTTTTAAATCATAAATGTGTTCTGAATTTTGTCAAAAGCCTTTTATGTATCTATTGAGATGTATTTTTTTTTAATTCTTCAGTTTGTTGATGCTGTGTATCACATTGGTTGATTTGTGAATACTGAAAAATCCTTGCATACCTGGGATGAATCCTGTGATCATGGTGTATGGTCTTTTTAAATGTACTGTTGGATTCAAATTGCTTGTATTTTGTGGAGGACTTTTGCATCTATGTGGATCAGTGATATTGGCCTGTAATTTTCTTTTTTAGTGGTATCTCTGTCTGTTGTTGGTATCAGGGTTATAGTGGCCCCATAGAATGAGTTTGGAAGTATTCCTTCCTCTGCAATCTTTTGCAACAGTTTCAGAAGATAGATGTTAACCCTTCTCTAAATGTATGATAGAAGTCACCTGTGAAACCATCAGGTCATGGACTTTTGTTTGCTGGGAGTTTTTAAATCACAGTTTTAATTTCAGTGTTTGTGATTGGTCTATTCATAATTTCTGTTTCTTCCTGGTTCTCTTTTGGGATTTGCACTTTTCTACGAATATGTCCATTTTTCCAAGTTGTCCATTTTGTTGGCATAGAGTTGCTCATAGTAGTCTCTAATGATCCTTTATGTTTCTGCAGAGTAAATTTTAACTTCTTTTTTAATTTCTAATTTTATTGATTTCTCTCCCTTTTTTCCTTGATGAGTGTGGCTAAAGTTTTATTGGTTTTGTTTATCTTTTCAAAGAACCGGCTTTAAATTTCATTAATCTTTACAATTGTTTACTTTGTTTCTATTTCATTTATTTCTTCTCTGACTTTTTTTTCTTCTCTGAGAGTTGACATCCTTGTCTTTTTCCTGATCTTAGAGGAAATGCTTTCAGCTTTCACCATTGAGTATGATGTTAGTTGTAAGTTTGTCATATATAGCCTTTATTATATTGAGGTATATTCCCTTTATGCCCATTTCCTGGAGGGTTTTTTTAAATCATAAATGTGTTCTGAATTTTGTCAAAAGCCTTTTATGTATCTATTGAGATGTATTTTTTTTTAATTCTTCAGTTTGTTGATGCTGTGTATCACATTGGTTGATTTGTGAATACTGAAAAATCCTTGCATACCTGGGATGAATCCTGTGATCATGGTGTATGGTCTTTTTAAATGTACTGTTGGATTCAAATTGCTTGTATTTTGTGGAGGACTTTTGCATCTATGTGGATCAGTGATATTGGCCTGTAATTTTCTTTTTTAGTGGTATCTCTGTCTGGTGTTGGTATCAGGGTTATAGTGGCCCCATAGAATGAGTTTGGAAGTATTCCTTCCTCTGCAATCTTTTGCAACAGTTTCAGAAGATAGATGTTAACCCTTCTCTAAATGTATGATAGAAGTCACCTGTGAAACCATCAGGTCATGGACTTTTGTTTGCTGGGAGTTTTTAAATCACAGTTTTAATTTCAGTGTTTGTGATTGGTCTATTCATAATTTCTGTTTCTTCCTGGTTCTCTTTTGGGATTTGCACTTTTCTACGAATATGTCCATTTTTCCAAGTTGTCCATTTTGTTGGCATAGAGTTGCTCATAGTAGTCTCTAATGATCCTTTATGTTTCTGCAGAGTAAATTTTAACTTCTTTTTTAATTTCTAATTTTATTGATTTCTCTCCCTTTTTTCCTTGATGAGTGTGGCTAAAGTTTTATTGGTTTTGTTTATCTTTTCAAAGAACCGGCTTTAAATTTCATTAATCTTTACAATTGTTTACTTTGTTTCTATTTCATTTATTTCTTCTCTGATGTTATTTCTTTCCTTCTGTTAACTTTAGTTTTGTTCATTCTTACTCTAGATATTTTCAGTGTAAGGTCAGGACTTTTATCTGAGATTTTTTTTTTTTGTATTTCTTGATGAAGATTGTATGCTATAAATGTCCCTATTAGAACTGCTTCTTCTGTCTCCCGTAGGTTTTGGACTGTTGTGCTTATGTCTTTATTTGTCTCTAGGTATTTTTTATTTCCTCTTTGATTTCTTCAGTGATCCTTTAGCTGTTTAAAATCATATTTTATTTTTGTAATTTTTATTGAAGTTTCTTTCTAATCTTATAGCATTGTGATAAGAAAAGATGCTTGATATGGTTTTAATTTTCTTAAATTTACTGAGACTCACCTTATGGTTCTGCATGTGGTCAATACTGGAGAATGTTCTGTGTGTGCACTTGAAAAGAACGTGTAGTCTGCTGCTTTTGGATGGAATGTTCTATAAATATCAATTAAATCCAGATGGTCTGAAGTTTTATTTTAGCCCTGTGTTTCCTTACTAATCTGGATGGCAATGTGATTTAGGATAGGGCTTTTGTCTACACCAAAAATGTGATTTATGGTGGGGGCTCAGATTTACCTGGTATCAGTTCATCTTCTGAGGAGACTGTAGACAAGGATCAGCCACAAGTGCAGTGATAAAGCGTGAACAAAATCTTAAGAAACTTGAGTGTGCTTTCCTGGCTGGCAATACTCCATGCATATTCTCACATATTTATTCTGGAAAGTAACATTGTTCTCACTCTACAGGAATAGGAAAATTGAAGCTCTCTGTTTGGTACTTTCTTATACACTGCCCTATGCTCCTTCCCTTGGCTGATTTTCATCTGTATCATTTAGGTTTCATAAGGCATAACCATGAGTATACCAATGAATTCTGTGAGTCTTGTAGTGAATTATCAAACCTAAGGGTGTTATTTGGGATCCCTAGACTACCAATTGGTATCAGAAGGAAGGGTTGTCTTGTGTGAACTCTTTCCCCTAACTTCTCAATTGTTCTTACATTCACAATATGATAGAATTTTCCTTGTCTTCTGAGACTTAGTTCAAACATTTCCTTCTTTGGTAGAGATGTCTAATGTTCATTCATATCTAGTTCTCTTGACCTTCTGAGTTTGTAGGACTTTTACAATTTCTGTTTCCTTAAAGTTGGATGAGGCCATAGGATCAGTTATGGCTAGAGAATTTAACTGTAAGTAAGAAACAATCTAAGGCTCTCTTCAGCTGTGGTGATTATATAAATACATCTAGAGATGGAGGTGTAGCAAGGCAGCAGAAGCCCAGATCATGTACTATCACATGGGTGATAGCTGCTCTGGAAAGTCATCTGGATTCAGAGTAGTATTTGTATGAGCAAGAAATAAATTCTTGTATGTTAAACCATTATGATTCATATTGGTGTATGAATACAACACAATATTGTAAAGCAATTATCATTCAATTTAAAATAAATTTAAAAAATAAAATGGATAAACAAGGGAAAAAAAAGATTTGAGGGAATATCTCTTCCTGCAGTACATTAAACTTATCCTGACTGATTACAAAGTTCTTCCTCAATTAGAATTAACCACCCCATTTTCTGAGTGCCTTGAGGAATTCATCCATCCTTGTTATGGCCCATGTTTATATGTTCTCACTGAACTCTGAGATTGTAGGCAGAGATTTTATTTTAGTCATCTGGGTATCTCTTGTGTACCAACCACAAGGCCTAGCCCAGATTATATATTTAGGACATGCAAGTTGAATCTAATTCAGTTGGTTGGCAGCATGGCTGTTGTGGAGATGGACAAAGCCTCACCTAAAAAGCTGCCTTGAAGGACCTATTGGTGAGTTAAATAGAAGTAATACAGGCTTCTGAAAGACAAAGGACCATGCACCATTCCTTTCACTCTTCCCCAATCATATGAGAAAATACTCATGGCCTACTAGAGAAAAAAAGAAAGAAATGGGAGAGATGGAACTGGAGTAGTGTGCTTCTAGTGAACATGAATTAACCTCTAAAAATTCCTCTCCAACCATATTGGCAAACCCAGATGGTTTAATATACCTATGACCAGGCTAAACTATTGCACTGCAGGCAGTTGTACTTGGGGGAATGTTGAGATCTCATTTTGTTATCTTGGACCTGATAGGTAAAAGCCTGGGTGAGCAAAGTCATCTAACCAGCATTCTATTCTATTCAGGACAGAAGCCTCTGGGAGGCAGAGGTAAGCAGGTCAATATAAATAGGGAAATTCCAAAGGGTCCAAAGGTTAAGCAGGCTCTGTAGCAGAGTGGTGGCCTCAGTGACTAAAACACTGAAGTAAGCCCAAACCCACAGCAGAGACCTTGGGCCTCCTTCTATTTTCTCTTGGTACTAGAGACAAAAGAACCTGTGGTCGTAGTCATCTGTTGGAAGCCTATACTAGAAAACTTAAAGAGATAGGGCTCTTGAGGAGAATATAGAGAGTGAAATTCATTAATATGCTAGTATCAGCTCATTCCATATTCTTGCTTCCAACACCCCTCAATCCATGCGGCACCCAGGAACACTTTAAGAGTAAGCAACACTGAGATCAGTTTGAAGCAGATTGGGAGATGAGTGACAAATAAACATTTTATTAGGGTCAGTGTTATTTCTTCTGGAAAAAGGCAAGTGAAGTAGTACCAGAACATACAACCTATTATTGTGTCTCTGCTGGGTAACATAAGATACCACACAGGAGCCTTGTGGATAGCAAGGAGCATGTATGTGTAGGAGACACCATGATGAAATGAACACTTTAGGGGATGGATAAATATGTCTATTTCAGAGGAAACAGGACTGGAAGCATTAGGAAGTAGCTGGAGGTGAGGGATTCCTAAGTGATATGGATTCTGGTTAGGTTCAAAAAGCAGCTTTTAAGATCATGTGAGAGTGCACAGGGCAAGTACTGGACTTGGCAGCTGCAAGGAAAAGGAACAAAGTCAGGAATGGGTCTTTAAGACTTGGCAAAGGGTGAAGTAACATGAATGACAGCCCTACCCATAAAGACATTTGAAGTGCTTCTGTTACAGAATCAAACATGGTTCTTGTGGCCCACTCTTTAAGAAATGACATGGAAGGCCAGACAGCCATGGTATGCCTGGCTATAGAACAACAGGACTGGTAGGTAAGGCTGGGATAAGCTGCCCCCACCAGGCAAATTCCCTTTATTTACAATTGGTAAAACATACACACACAAAATAGCATGAGAGCTATGCCTAGAGGTGTCTTTTACTTCTTTTATTGAACTCCATAAATATTTTCATAAGGCTTTGTGTCATTACAACATCATATTTTTGTTAAACATTTTTTAAACACACAACTTTGACACTTGTTTGACAGGGTCAAACAATCAGATAGAAGAAATGAAATAATAAACTGGCAAGTGCAGAGCAGCAGGGGTAATCAAAATCACTGTTGCCCATCCATCCACCCCAGCCCACCCCATCCCCAAAGCACTAAAAGATCACTATTTGGTTTCACACTAGAATTGTTAGAACTCTCTTGTTGGTGTCCTTACACATCCTTTAGAGACATACATGTAGAAGGGATGAGAGAGAGAGGGAGAAAGAGGAGCTGAGCTTCTGGATTAGGCCATTCGATGGCAGGTTCCAAGACTTCTGGAGAGCAAATCCAGGCCTCATTGAGGTGAGGAAAGGGGATCTCTGGGCCATGCAGAAACAGAGATTTACAGATTCCTTGGGGAGAGCACTGCTGTGGGGACACAGAATAGGCTTGGATTCTGAACTCAGGTAATGGGGGCTCCCCTTGAGGCTCTCCATCACTGGTCTGCTTGCTGTCATTGGTTAGGGGAATTTTCTGACCAATGGTAAACTGATTTATTGAGTTATTGGCATCTAATGAGACCAGTGAATTGGGTGGGTGAGAGGTAGGTGGAAAAGAGGTGAAAATCCCTGATCCTGGAGCTCTATGTCCTGCTTCCCTGGACACAGTCCCAGGAGAGCAGGAAGGGGGTGTGGGAGGGAGCTTGGCCAAGAGAAGTTGTAGGTCCAGGGACCTGTCCAAGCATCCCCTTTTGGTATGCCCCCAAGCTCTGGAGAAACATGTCAAGGCCAGGCCTAATGGGAAAGAATGGAAAGTAGGAAAATAATGTACACTCAAGGAAGGCCTACACAGCCAGATATTCTCTTTGACAGGGAGGTCAATTTAGCTGAGGCACTCCATACCAGGTTCCTGCCAACGGGGCTTAAGTAGTTGGGTCTTGTGCTGAGCAGTAGTGGCCAGTCCCGAGCTCTAGCCCTCTGCTCAATTCAGGCTTATCCTTGGCTTACTCCTCAAGTCTCATTTGGGTGTGGTGGAATGTGAGCTTAAACAGCTTGTAATTTGATTCCAAAGAGGAAAAATTCCCAGGCTGGACAGGGCCTGGTCTGGATCAGGAAGCATAAAAGCAGCAATCAAGCTAGCTATGTTAAGTGTCCCATGCAGCCACAGCTGCTGCTCATTAAGCTGAGGTCCTTTCATGATGAAGTCTTCTCCCACAGGGTCCAGGACAGACTCAGTCTCCTCACTAGAATGGCTCTCCATAGTAGGCCCCATCTTTACTCCTTTGTACTACATTCTTCTTACTATTCAATGTCTATCTACCCAAGAGGCCATATAGAGAGGAGAAATAGGGAGTACACATAGGGAGCCTGTCTCTCTGTGTGGGAAGTGTAAAGCCTGTCAAAAATGAACCTGAGGGCAGCAACTCTGCCTCAGATCCTTTCTCCACAGGGAAATGTCCCCTGGGTTTCTCACTTGCTTACTTCAAATGTGGTGGGATGCGAGAATGTTGCAAATAGGGCATTCTTTGAGTTCCAAAAGTGCTTTAATTATGCTCATACCAGCAATCCTCCTGTGTAGGGGAGAGCAGGAGAAAGAAGGAAAACAGGGAGGAGGATGGAAGGAGCCATGGAAGATTATCCATGCAATCTGCTAATAATGGGGGGAAGTTACACCTAAGTTAGGAACTTTTAAGTACATATCTTTGACTGAGGATGTCTCTTTCCATGCCCATCTTTATTCTTTTGTATAAGAGATTACTCTCAGCCCTGGATTCTGTCTAGGTCAATAATTTTAATACAGCTGATGATCTTGGTCAGGTGAGCTCTGTTTTGACCTCTCACAGATGCTGAACAATGCTGCCTAAACAATCTGCAAATGTGAAGCAGGTATAACCAGGCTGCTGAACTGACTGCAGTGGGGAACCATACCCTAACCTACCTGTTATTGGAGACAGTTGAATCCCTCCTTCAAGGGGCAGAGTCTCAGCCTCTTTGCTTCTAATTCAGACTTTTTAAGTTAGGGGAGGAAGAAGCCTAGAAGAAACCCCATAACCAAAGTGGCATGAAGAAGAGAATAACTGACCCAAACTAAACCCCAGATACAAAACTGTCATGACCCAGCAGTGCTACAACACGGGAACCCCCAGTGCTAGAAGAAGAAACAGCCCAAATGCAGAACATTTTCTGAACAGAAGTCCCTTCTAGTATCATTATCCTGATGTTCTCTTACTTCTGTTTAGTTTCAATCCCTCCACAACACCTAAAACACAGTGAAAGCAATAGAAATATTGAGCAGTTATGTCACAGGGCACAACAGAGCATGTCCAGACTGGTATGACTAGGACAGAAGATGCAGGAAAAAGGCTATTTGGGGTAACTGCAGGGCTGCAGAAACATTCGCAAGATGAATAGTCGAGGGAGAGGAGAAAGGGGATCCTTCCTTTACCCAATGAGAAGTAAAAGGAAAAAAATGAAATTCAAAACTCCCAAACGCCACCATATTAAATTAAATTCAAAAATCATCAGCATCAGTATCATCAGGAAAGTAAAAATCAATACAACACATCTATGTTAATAATGACAAGTCAATGAATCATTCACAAGAGTGCAAAAAGATTAGCTCAACAAAAAAGGAACAAATAGAAATGTAAGTTTCTGAAAGTAAAGGGGAGGGGGGCAGGATAAGAACAGAAAACTTTTTAAGGGATCACGTGTTTGGAAGTCATTGGTACTTCTTCCTACCAACTACAGATTTTACTTGCCCAAAACAACAGAAAACATTTTTGGTCCTTCTGCATGTGTGAGTGTGTATGAGTGTGAGAGTGAGTGTGAATGTGTGTGTGTGTGTATGTGTGTGTGTGTGTGTGTAGTTGGGTGGGTGGGTGTGTGGGTGTGTACACTCAAGACTTTGTGTGTTTTTGTGTATGTGTGTGTATGCATGTGTGTGTATATGTATATATATATAATATAATAATGATTAACAGTGTTGTGATAATTTCAGGTAAACCTTTTACTGTGTTGTTGAATTTGGTTTGAGATGTGTATAAGAGACAGGCATGTGTGTGTATATGTATATATATATAAATTTCAACAGTGCTTCTCCAAAAAAAGGTCCATCTATAAATATAATTTTATTTATTTTAAAATTATCTGCCTCCCTGTTGGTATTATTTTTTGAAGGGGGTTAACCTGCTGAAGTTTTGCCAGAATGGTGACTGGCTGCGCTTGGGTTCGGTGAACTCAAAGACCTGCGACTGAGCGATGCCATCGGGGACCAGGTATTGACCCTGGTTTAACGGGTCCTGTGGTGGTGGGTAGGAAGGAGGAACTGAGCGGGCAGAGTTGACACCTAGAGTAGATGGGAGATCAAAGGGAAATGGTATAAATTAAGTAGCAAGGGGCTTCTCAAATCACCTAGTGACACACTTTTAATCCTTATCTATATTCAAAACAGAATAGGCTGAAGCACAAAACATATGATTCAGAATGCAAGGATGATTTCTCTGTCGCTCTCAAATACCTTTTTCATTTGGTGGTCAGTGTCTGAAATTTCAACATTACAGCTTCTCTGTTTGTTTGATGACTTGATTCCATTACCCTGGAAGCAATGTCACATTAAGCCATCATATATCATATTAAGTCATTGGCAGGTCAGTGAGAAGGAAACACTTCTTTCCTAAAAGTGAGTATTTTGCTGTTTTTTTATCCTTATTATTGTTTTCTAGCTCTATTGAGATAGAACTGACATAATATTGTGTAAGTGTAAGATGTTAAACGTGATGATACATTACATGTATATACTGTGAAATAATTACCACAATAAGGTTAGTTAACACACCCATCACCTCACACAATTACTTTTGTTTGTGGTAAGAACAGTTAAGAACCTCCTAAGTATGTAATACTCTTAGCACCTCCTAAGTATACAATAGAGTACTGTTAACTATATTAACCATACTGTATATTATATCACCAGAACTTCATCATATAACTCAAAGTTTGTGCCCTTTGACCAACAAATCCCCACTTTCCCCAATGCCAACCCCAAAATCTGGCAACCTGCAATCTATTTTCTATTTCTATAGCTTTACATTTTTCAGCTTGCATTTAAAAGAGACATCAGATAATATTTGTATTTTATGACTTATTCCTCACAGCATAACTCCCAAAAGATCATTCGTATTTCCATAAATGATAGGATTTCTTTCTTTTTATGGCTTAACAGTATACCATGGTGTGTATGTATATGTCTTTATTGGATATATGGTTTGTAAATAATTTTTCCCATTTCATAGGAAGCCTTTTCATTTTGTTAATAGTTTGTCTTTTGCTGAGCAGAATTCAAGTCCCACTTGCTTATTTTGGTTTCTCTGGCTTGTGCTTTAGGTGTCATATTTAAAAACTCATTGGCAAGACCAATGTCTAGGAGTATTTTCTCTATGTTTTCTTCTAGGATTTCTACATATGTGAGTCATACACATTAATCCTTAATCTGCTTTGAGTTAATTTTTGTGACTGGTGTAATATGGGGGAAAGTTGATACAGTCCTCTGCATGTAAATATCTAATGCCATTAATAAAAGAGTAGTTTTCCCTTGTGTTTCCACCCTGGCTCAGTGGTAAAGAATCTACCTTCAATGCAGGCAATGTAAGTTCAATCCCTGGGTTGGGAAGATACCCTGGAGAAGGAAATGGCAGCCCACTCCAGTATTCTTGCCTAGGTAAGCCCATGGACAGAGGAGCCTGGTGGGCTACAGTCCATGGGGCTGCAAAGAGCTGGACATGATGAGCCACTAAAACAAAAACAACACATTTTCCCTTTCTGAATATTCCTGGCCCCCTTACGAATAGTAGTTGCACATAAGTATGGTTTTATAATTGGACCCTCAATTCTGTTCCATTCATCTATATGTTGATTTTCAATGTAAGCACCGTACTTTTTGGATTACTATAGTTTTGTAATATATTTTGAAATTGGGATCTATGATTGCCCCCAATTTTGTTCTTCTTTCTCAGAATTTCCTTGGTAAATTGGGGTCTTTTCTGGTTCCATATGAATTTTAGGACTCTTTCTTTTCTCCTTCTATGAAAAATGCCATGGAATTTGAGGTAGGGATTACACCAAATATACAGATGGCTTTGGGTAGAAGGTCATTTCCACAATATCATCTTATAATCCATGAATATGTGATATCTTCCCATTTATTGTTTATTCATTTTTTTCATAAATGTCTAATAGATTTAAATGTACAGATCTTTAATTTTCTTTTTTAAACCTATTCCTAAGTATTTTATTATTTTGTTCTATTGAAAATGGGGTTATGTTGTTAATTCCTCTGTGGATGTTTGTTGTTATTGAAACAAAACTGATTTTTGTACAACTGATTTTGTATACTGAAATATTCCTGAATTCCTTTATTCAAATATTTTTATGTCTTAAGAATCTCTACAGTTTTATACATATGAAATTATATCATCTGCAAACAGAGATACTTGACTTCTGACTTTAATTGCTTTTTCTTTCCTGACCACTCTGGC
>SJYC01110716.1:0-10811 GCA_006408675.1 Madoqua kirkii | reverse complement strand
TCTTTTTGAATTATGGCTTTCTCTGGATATATGCCCACGAGTGGGATTTCTGGATCATATGATAGCTCTATTCTTAGTTCTAAGGAGCTTCCATACTGTTCTGCATAGTGGTTGTATCAGTTTACATTCCCACCAACAGTATAAAAGCTTTCTCCACAATCTCTCTGGCATTTATTACTTGTAGCTTTTTTAGATGATGGCTATTCTGAAAAGTGTAAGTTTTGTCATTGTAGTTTTGATTTGCATTTCTCTAATAATAAGCGATGTTGAACATCTTTTCATGTGATTTTTGGCCACCTGTATATCTTCTTTAGAGAAATATCTACTAGATCTTCTGCCCATTTTTTGATTGGGTTGTTCGGTATTTTCGATATTGAGCAGCATGAGATGTTTATATATTTGGAGAGTAATCCCTTATCAGTCACTTTGCAAATATTTTCTTTCATTCTGTAGGTTGCCTTTTCATTGTTCATGGTTCCTCTTGCTGTGCAAAAGCTTTTAAGTTTAATTAGGTCCCATTTGTTTATTTTTGTTTTTATTTTCTCTAGGAGGTGGACGCAAAAAATATTGCTGCAAATTTATGTCAAAGAATGTTCTGCCTATGTTTTCCTCTAAATTTTACAGTATGCAATCTTACATTTAGGTCATTCATCCATTTTATTTTTTTGTGTGTGAGTGGTATTAGAGAACATTCTAGTTTCATTCTTTTACATGTAGCTGTCCAATTTTCCCAGCACCATTTATTGAAGAGACTGTCTTTTCTCCATTGTATATTCTTGCTTTCTTTATTGTAGATAAACTGACTGTAGGTGTGTGGGTTTATTTCTTGGCTTCCAATTCTATTCCACTGAACTATATTTCGGGGTGTGTGTGTGTGTGTGTGTGTGTGTGTGTGTACATGCCAGTTCCACTCTCTTTTTTCATAATAACTTAAACATTTTTATTTTATATTGGAATATAGTTAACTAAAAATGTTGTGTTAGTTTCAGGTGTACATGAGAGTGATTCCGTTATACATGTATCTATTCTATTTCTGATTCTTTTCCCATTAGGATATTACAGAGTATTGAGCAAATTTGCCCATGCTATACAGTAGGTCCTTGTAGTAGCATACTTTTTTTTTTTTCTCTCTCACTGTACCTTTGTAGTATAGTCTGAAGTCAGGGAGATTGAATCTTCCAGCTCCGTTTCTCTTTCTCAGGATGATTTTAATACCATAGAGTCATTTGTGTTTCCATGTAAATTTGATTTTTTTGTTCTAGTTCTTTGAAAAATGTCATTGGTAATTTAATAGGGATTGCATTGAATCTGTAGTTTGCCTTGGGTAGTATAGTCATTTTGACAATATTGATTCTTCCAATCCAAGAACATAGTACATAGTTTGACCTATGTCACCTTCAATTATTTCATTGGCATCTTACAGTTTCCATAGTAAAAGTTTTTGCCTCCTTAGGTAGGTTTATTCCTAGGTACTTTATTATTTTTGATGTAGTGGTAAATGGGATTGTTCCCTTAAATCCTCTTGCTGATTTTTCTGGTTAATGTATAGAAATGTGAGTGATTTCTGAGTATTAATTTTGTATCCTGCAACTGTACCAAATTCATGGATAAGCATGTGTGTGTGTGTGTGTGTGTGTGTGTGTGTGTGTGTGTCTGTCTGTCTGTCTGTCTGTCTTTGGGCGGGGGGGACAGCATCTTTGGCATTCTCTGTGTACAATATCATGTCATCTGTAAACTGTGACAATTTTTCTTATTTTCCAAATTGGATTCCACTATTTGTTCTTATTTGTCTGTTGGTTTAGGTTAGATTGTATTTTTTTTTCCCCTGAAGTAAGATTGTATTGCTACAGACTTCGTTCTTAGAACTGCTTTTGTAACATCCTATACATTTTGGATCATCATGTTTTCATTTTCATCTGTCTCTGGGTATTTTTTTAAATTTCCTTTTTGTCTTCTTCAGTGACCCATTGATTGTTTAGTGACATATTGTTTAGCCTCCATGTGACTGTGTATTTTCCAGTTTTTTCTTATAGCTAATTTTTAATCTCTTAGCATTTTTGTTGGAATGCAAGCTTGATATAATTAAAATTTTATTAAATATACTGAGGCTTTTTTTATGGCATAGGGATTGAGAGAATGCTATCCTGGAGAATCTCTCATGTGTACTTGAGAAGAATGTGTATTCTGCTTTTGAATGAAATGTTCTATAAATATCAATTAAGTCCATCTTGTCTAATATGGCATTTTAAGGCTTGTGTTTCCTTACTGATTTTCTGTGTACATGACCAGTCCATTGAAGAAAATGGGTCATTAAAGTGCCCCCAATATTACTGTGTTATTATCAATTTCTCATTTTATGGCTGCTAGAATTTGCCTTATATATTGAGGTGCTCCTATGTTGGGTGCATTCATATTTACAACTGTTATATCTTCTTCTTGGACTGATCCCTTGTTCATTAGGTAGTGTCCTTCTTTGTCTCTTGTAACAGTCTTTTATTTTAAAGTCTATTTTGTCTGATATGAGTATCACTATTCCAGCTTTCATTTCTATTTGCAAGGAATATCTTTTTCCATCCTCTCATTTTCAGTCTGTAAATGTCCCTAGATTTTAAGTATGTCTCTTGTAGACAGCATATATATGGGTCTTGTTTTTGTATCTATTCGTCCAGTCTATATCTTGTTGAGTGTTTAAACAATTTCCATTCACGGTAATCACTAATGTGTATTTTTTATTGTCATTTTGCTAATTGTTTTGGATTAATTTCTGTAGTTCTTTTTCTTTCCCTTCCTCTTTTGTTCTCTACTGTTCTGATTTGATGTCTGTCTTTAGTATTTAGATTGCTTTTTCTTTTTTCTTTGTTTATATCTATTACATATTTTTGGTTTCTCTATCATGAGGTTTTGATATGGCAGTCTTTGTATATACAAGATTGTTTAAAGTTGCTGGTCTCTTAATTTCAAATGCATTTTCAATATCCTACATTTATACTCTTTTCACTGTTTCTGGTTTTGTTATTATATTTCATATGGATGCTTGCCTACCTTTATTGTATGTTGCCTTCATCATTGAGCTTTCCCATTCATAATTTTCTTGTTTCCAGTTATGGCCTTTTCTTTCCCATATAGAGAAGTTCCCTTAGCATTTGTGGTATAGCTGATTTGGTGATGCTGAATTATCTTAGCATTTCTTTGCCCGTAAAGCATTTGTTTTCTCTGTGGAATCTGAATGAGAACCTTGCTGGGTAGAGTATTCTTGGTTGTAGTTTTTTCCTTTTCAGCATTTTAAATATATCATCCCACTCTCTTCTGGCCTGCAGATCTACTGCTGAACAATCAGGAGATAAGTTTATGGAAATTCCTTTGTATGTTATTTGTTGCTTTTCCCTTGTTGCTTTTTAATATTTTCTCTTTGTCTTTAGTTTGCATTACTTTGATTAATGTATATCTCAGCATGTTCCTCCTTTGATTTATCCTGTATGGGACTCTCTGTGCTTCCTGGTTTTGAGTAAGTGTGTCCTTTCCCATTTTAGTGAAGAGTTTGGCTATTATCTCCTCAAACATTTTCTCAAGCCTTTTCTCTCTTCATATTCTTCTGTCACCCTTATAATACAAATGTTGGTACATTTAATACCCCAGAAGTCTCTAAGGCTGTTCTTATTATTTTTCATTCTTTTTTCTTTATTCTGTCTTGCAGTAGTGATTTCTAGTAATCCATCTTCCAGCTCACTTATCTGTTCTTCTGCCTCATTTATTCTATTTATTCCTTCTAGTGTATTTTTCACTGCAGTTATTGCATTGTTCATCTTTGTTCTTTTAAGCTCCTAGAAGAAAGTGAAAGTGAGGTTGCTTAGTCATGTCCGACTCTTTGCAACCCCATGGACTGTAACCTATCAGGCTCCTCTGACCATGGGATTTTCCAGGCAAGAATGCTGGAGTAGGTTGCCATTTCTGTCTCCAGGTCTATAATAAATATTCATTGTATTCTCTTGGTCTGTGCTTCATTATTTTTCTGACTTCTTGAATTATCTTTACTGTCATTACTCTTGAATCTTTCTCAGGTACATTGCCTATCTCCACTTAGTTTCTCTGTGGTTTCTATTTGGTTCCTTCTTCTTTAACAGATTTCTCTGTCATCTCATTTTATCTTAATTTTTGTGTTTGTGGTCCCTTTTCCTCAGGCTGCAGGATTGTTTCTCTTGTTTCTTGTGCCAGCATCTTGTTGAGTGAGGTGGATCCAGGGTCCCTGTACAGGCTTTCTGGTGGGAGGGACTGGTGCCTGCCCCCTGGTGGGCAGAGCTAGGTGTTGTCCAACTTGTAGGCAAGGCCATGTCAAGCCATGTGTTTATAGGTAGTTGTTGGCTTAGGATGAATTCAGGTAGCCTGTCTGCAGATGGATGTGGCTGTGTTACCACTATTTTGATTATTTGACGTGAGGCATCCCAGCACTGGATCCTACAGGCTGTTGAGTGGGTCAAGATCTTGATGCCAATATGATGACTTCTGGGAGAGCTTATGTGGATAATATTCCTTGGAACTCCTACTACCAGTGTCCTTGTCCCCTCTGCCTCCCTAGGAGGCTAAGATTCACAGGTAGGTCTGGCCTAGGCTCCTATGGAGTTACTGCTTTGCTATGGGTCCCAGTGCACATAAAATGTGTGATTCCTCCAAGGGTGGAATCACTGATTTCCCCAGTCCTGTGAAACTCTTGGACACAAGCTCCACTGGCCTTCAAAGCCAAATGTTTGTGAGCTTCTCTTTTCATGGCCAAACCCCAGGCTTTGGAGCCTAATGTTGGGCTCAGAACTCTTACTCCTATGAGAGAACCTCTGCAGTATAATAATTTTCAAGTTTGTGGGCTGCCCACCTGGCAGGTATAAGATTTGATTATATTGCAAAAGCACCACCTGCCATTGTCTTTTTCTTCTTTGTCTTTGGTTGTAGAATACATTTTTTCATATGCTCAAGACTTTTTAGTTAATGATTGTTCAGCACTTAGTTTTGATTTTGTTGCTTTCATGAGAGGAGGAGAGCAAGTCCTTATACTCTGCTATATTGTCTGCGGCCCCTATTGTACATCATCTTCAGGTTTTCATGTTACTAATTAGCATTCTTTCATTTCAGCTTGAAGAACTTTCAGCATTTATTGTAGGTCAAGTCTAGTGGTGATTAACTCTTTCTGCTTTTAAATTTTTTCTGGTCTTAAAAAAAGTCTTTTTCTTTCCTTTATTTTCTGGATGCAGCATTCTTGGTTGGATGATACTTTCTTTTAGTACTTTGAACATATCATTCTACTCTCTGTTGAGAAATCTGCTGATAGCTTCATGCAGGTTTCCATGTACATGTGATTTATTTTTCTCTTGCTACTTTTAATTTTCTCTTTTTGTCTTTGATTCTAGATAGCTTTATTAGAATGTGTCTTAGAGAAGACCACTTTGGGTTAAATTGTTTAGACATCAGTGAGCCACATGAACTTGGATATCCAAATATCTACCCAGAATTGGGAAGTTCTAGTCATTGTTTGTTTAAACAGTCTTTGTTCTCCTTTCTTCTCTTATGCTTCTCAGACTCTAATATTTTGTAGATTGTTAATCTTAATTTTACCCTATAAGTCACATAGGCATACTTCATTCTTTTTTCATTTTTTCCCCCTAGCCTGACTAGACAATTTCAAATGACCTTTCTTTGACTTCACAGATACTTTTCTTCTGGGGGATGAAGTCTGCTATTGATGCTCTGTATTGTATTTTTTTCATTTCATACATTGTATTTTCAGCTCTATAATTTGTTTGGTTCTTTTTATAATTTCTTCTGTTAAATTTCTTATTTTGTTCACAATGTTTCCTTGATTTTGTTGAACTGTCCCTCTTGTAGCTCTTTGGACTTCCTTAAAATAACTATAATATATTTTGAATAGTTTATCAGGCAAATCACAGATCTCCTTGTCTTTGGGTGTCAGTTTCTGGAAATTATTGCATTTCATCGATGATGTCTTGTTTCCTAGACTTTTCATATTCCTTCTAGTTTTGTGTTGCTGTCTTTGCATTAAAAGGGGCAGTCACGTCCTCCAGTTTTTATTGAATGGCCTCTTCTTTGCATCCAATCATAGATTATTCTGTTTGGAACTTCTCCACTGAGCTCTCAGACTCTCAGAATGACACTCCCAGCTGCTAGCAATTGTCAAAATCTGTGTTCTTTGGAGAGACTAGGATAAAAAACTATTATGCCATTTTGATGATGTTTTCTAATAGTTTTCAAATGTGGTATAAAAAATATGACAGTATCAGAGGCCAACAAATGATATATAGATATTAGGGAGGGAGTTTGGGGAGTGTTCATTTTAATTTTTTAATTAAGTTTTTATTTTGAGATCATTGTAAATTCACATACAGGAATCAAAAATATGGAAATATGCCTTGGACCCTTTATTTAATTTCTCCAATAATAGCATTTTACAAAACTATATTGTAATATTACAGCTAGGATATTAACATTGTTATAGGACACAGTCAAGAGACAACATTTCTATCATCAAAAGGATTATTCTTATTATTCTTTTATAACCACACTTATTTCTTTCCTTTTCCCAATCTCTCCTTAACTTCTAGCAACCATTAGTATGTTCCTCATTTCCAAATTATATTATGTGAAGAACATTATATGAATGGAATCATATCATCTGTAACATTTAGGTATCAGTTTTTCTCAATCATCAAGATTCCTTAGAACTTCACCCAAGTTGTTGCATGTACCATTAGTTGGATCCTTTTTACTGATGCATAATATTCTATGATATAGAGTACCAGTATTTGCTTAATTATTCACCCACTGAAAGACATCTAAGTTATTTCCAGTTTGGTCTATTTTGAATGAAGCTGCTATGAACATTTGTTTACAAGTTTTTAAGTGAAAATAAATTTCTGCTTCTCTGGGATAAATGCCCAAATGTGTAATTGCTAGATCATCTTGTAGTTGTATATTTTATGTTTTAAGAAACTGCCAAACAATTACATAAAACAGTGGCTATACTGTTTTACATTCTCACCAGCAAAGTAGGAATGATTCTGTTTCTAACACCCTTGCCAACATTAAATGTTTTCACTATTTATTTTTCTATTGCCTTTGTAAAAGATATGTAGTGATAGCTCATTGTGATTTGCATATTTTCAATGATTAATGATGCTGAACATCTTTTCATATGTGCAGCTGATACCCAAATATCATCTTCAGTGAATTAGCTGTTTTTTGCCCATTTTCTAATTGGAATGTATAATTTGGTTTTGTTTGTTTTCATTTATTTTTTACTATTGAGCTTTGAGAGTTCTTTATATATTCTAAATACCAATGTTTCGTCAGGTACATGGTTTGCAAATATTTTCCCTAGCACGTAGCTTGCCTTTTCATCTTCTCCACATGGTCTTACACAAGGCAAAATTTTCTGCTTTGATGAGGTCCATTTTATCAATACTTGATTTTATAATTCAAGCTTTCGGTGTCAGTTCTAAGGAATTATTTGCTGAAACCTAATCCTGAAGATTTCTTCCTATTGTTTTTTAAAAGTTTGTAACTTTAAATTTAAATTCATTATCTATTTTGAGTTACTTTTTATAGGTTGTGAATTTAGGTTAAGATTCTTCTTTGTCTTTGTTGTTCAGTTGCTAAGTCATGTCTGACTCTCTGTGACCCAGTGGACTGCAGCATGCCAGGCTTTCCTGTCCTTCACTGTCTCCCAGAGTTTGTTCAAACTCCTGTCCATTGAGTTGATGATGTTATCTAACCATCTCATCCTCTGCCGCCCCTTTCTCCTTTTGCCTTCAATCTTTTCAAGCATCAGGGTTTTTTCCAATGAGTTAGCTCTTCCTATCAGGTAGTCAAAGCACTGGAGCTTCAGGATCAGTAATTCCAATGAATATTCAGGCTTGATTTCCTTTAGGATTGACTAGTTTGATCCCCTGCTGTCCAAGAGATTCTCAACAGTCTTCTCCAGCACCACAATTTGAATGCATCTGTTCTTCAGCACTCAGCATTCTTTATGGTAAAACTCTCTCATCTGTACATAGCTACTGGAAGAACCATAGCTTTGACTGTAAAGATCTTTGTTGGCAAAGTGACGTCTCTGTTTTTTACTATGATGTCTAGGTTTGTCATAGCTTTTCTTCTAAGGAGCAAGCACCTTTAATTTCATGGCTGCAGTCACTGTCCACAGTGATTCTGGAGCCCAAGAAAGTAAACTCTGTTACTGTTTCCCCTTTCCCTCTTCTATTTGCCATGGAGTGATGGGACTACCCTGGGATGGGATGCTATGATCTTAGTTTTTTAATGTTGAGTTTTAAGCCAGATTCTTCACTCTCCTCTTTTATCCTCATCAATAGGTGCCTTAGCTCACTTTCTGCTGATAGAGTGGTATTATATGCATATCTGAAGTTGTTCAGTGCCATTTGTTTAAAAGGTTATTCTTCCTTCACTGAATTGCTTTTGTACCTTTGTTAAAAAATTGGTTAGGCATATTTGTGTAGGTCTATTTTTTGGTTCTCTATTCTCTAACATAATCTACCATGTCTATTCTACCAACACAACACTGTCTTGGTTACTGTAGCTATTGGTGTTAAAATCAGGGTAGACTTATTTTTCAAACTTTATTCTATTTCACATTTATTTTAGTTATTCTCACATATTCATTTGATTTTGACCTGTCCTAAAGCCTCTGGAGATGAGAACTGTACTTGTGGCCCTAGACAGCTCCATAATGGCAAACTGAAATGAGTTGATGTACCAGGAATTAATCGCCAACTCTCAAGACAGTATAAAAGGCAATTGTAAAGTGAAAAGCCCTTCCTTGGAGCTAGGCTCTGTCCTCTGTTTTTCTTCAGCCAGGCTTCCCTCCCCCAGAACAGTAGACTAAGTGGATAAGGCTCCATGAGATTATGGGCTTCCATAGTGGCTCATGTGACTTGGAGAAGGAAATGGCAACCTACTCCAATATTCTTGCCTGGAGAATTCCATGGACAGAGGAGCCTGGTGGGCTATAGTCCACAGGGTCACAAAGAGTTGGACATGACTAAGTGACTAACACATTCATGGTGGCTCAGACAGTAAAGAATCTGCCTGCAATGCAGGAAACCTTGGTCAGGAAGATTCCCTAGAGAAGAGAATGGCTATCCACTCCAGTATTCTTACCTGAAGAATTCCATGGACAGAGGGCAATGACAAGCTACAGTTCATGGAGCTGCAAAGAGTCAGACACGATTGAGTGACTAACACTTCACTTCACATGGCATTATAGATTGTGTTGCAATCTATATTAAATCTGAATTAGAGAAATGATAACAAAAATGCTCCTTATCACTTCCAGAAAGGTGTCACTGGAAGGATTAAGAAAGCTGGCTTTCTTAGGTATCTTGGAAAAACTCACTTGATCTTCCCATACGTGTGTGTGTTGGTCACTCAGTTATGTCTGACTTTTTGAGATCCCATGGATTGTAGTGAAAATCACTTATACATATGCAGTGCCTATGAATCTCAAATATATCAGTCACCATACTCTTGGACTAAGAGGGCCTTGAAAATGGAAACAGAAATAACGGAGGAAATTTTTAGGAATTCAGTGGTTTGAAACTAGGTAAGTTTATTTGAAGACTAGATGGAAAGCTGTTCAGGTGAATAATTGTTTAGATACTGGAAGACAAGAGAGGACCTGTAAGGGATAGTCTTGAGACAAGACAGAGAAGGAACGTGACACAAAGGCTTGGTATGAGCGAGTAGGACTGTTTTCTAATTGGTTGTTTTGTGCATTTCTTCTGCTTTAAGGTTTCTCAGTGAAAAAATAAGCCAGTCTCAGATAGACTTGGGAGAACTTGGGCTGAGGTAAAGGAATACCATCCCATTACAAAGGTCAATGTGGTAGGGGCAGTAGAAGGATTCGGAATGAGAGACGTTCATAAGGAAAGAGCCTCCAGGAGACAGAGGCCTTTGTAGCCTGAAGACTGTCCAGGTAGTTGGGGCTCATATCTCTAATGAATAAGCACATTCTCTCAAAGGATTCTCCTATCCATACAGATCATAGACTTAGTGTAATTAACTCCAGATTACTTTCTAACACAGTCCTGTTTTCACCAACAAGGAGTTAGGAGTGGTTGCCTTTAATTTCCTACCTAAAATGAATCACATGTCCACAACGAGTGAAAGTGTCAGTGAGTATCTTCAAAGACTAAGAAGCAATAAGAAGTTAAAAGGAAGGCCATGACTAGCTGGATGCCCAAGCTAGGTACACTGGTCAACTGGAAATCAGATATCCATAAGCACTAAACCTCTTCAATAAAAAGGAACTTCATTGGAAATAATTAAGGGTGCATTATGTGACTGATAGAATTTCAGGCAACTTGAATCTGATCACTGAAATGGTCACTCATTCTGAATCAGAAAGCCCTTTAAGAGAGCACAAGGAAGGGCCTAAGGAAAATGAAGTCTCACTAAGATTGCCTACTCTGGGGAGAATAATAATAGCTGTCAGTAATAGAAAGAGCTGTCAGTGGTTGAGGTGAGACCAAAAAAAAAAAAAAACTGAGCTGTTCTTAACTAGCTTGAAGGATCAACAGAACCCTGAGGTGGAGAGGAGGGAGCAGTAGACTTGGAAACAAGCTGACTTAAGGTCAGAGTCAATTTATGCCAAATATCCTCAGTTTCTTCATCTGGAAAATGAGACTAATGATGTCTACCTTTTCAGGGGTATCATAAAAGTGAAATGCAGGAACTTATATAAAAGGATTGGTACTGAATAGCTTCTTGAATAAACAGAGGGAAGGAACTACCCTCTG
>SJYC01110714.1:0-12085 GCA_006408675.1 Madoqua kirkii | reverse complement strand
CATGCTCATAATTCCCCTGCTTTCTATTCTATATAATTTGATCTCATCTACATGTATTCTGTTTATATAAAGTTAAAAAAACACAAAACAATGACATATAATATTTAGGGATATATACAAAAATTATGAGAAAAATACAACAATGATACATGCCAAATTCAAGGAAATACAAAGAGGAGAATAGGGACAAGAGAGAAAAAAGGGAAATGGATGGAAGATGGAAAGGAGAAAGATGATATTTATAATGATTTATTTCTTAAATTGAATGGTTTGCCTTGGAAACAAGCAGAGATGATTTTGTCGTTTTTGAGATTGCATCCAAATACTGCATTTCTGAATCTTTTGTTTACTATGAGGGCTACTCCATTTCTTCTAAGGGATTCAAAATAAAGCAGGGAAAAAGGCTAATAGAGTTTTGCCAAGAGAATGTACTGGCTATAGAAAACACCCTCTTCCAACAACACAAGAGATGACTCTACACATGACTCTACACATCACCAGATGGTCAATACTGAAATCAGATTGATTACATTCTTTGCAGTCAAAGATGGAGAAGCTATATATAGTCAGCAAAAACAAGACTGGGAGCTGATTGTGGCTCAGATGAGTCCAGTTCAGTTGCTCAGTCGTGTCTGACTCTTTGTGACCCCATGAACCGCAGCAGGCTAGGCTTCCCTGTCCATTACCAACTCCCGGAGTTCACCCAAACCCATGTCCATCAAGTTGATGATGTCATCCCAATATCTCATCCTCTGTCATCCCCTTCTCCTCCTGCCCTCAATCTTTCCCAGCATCAGGGTCTTTTCAAATGAGTCGGCTCTTTGCATCAGATGGCCAAAGTACTGGAGTTTCAGCTTCAACATCAGTCCTTCCAATGAACACGTAGGACTTATTTCCTTTAGGATGGACTTGTTGGATCTCCTTGCAGTCCAAGGAGTTCTCAAAAGTCTTCTCCAACACCACAGTTCAAAAGCATCAATTCTTTGGTGCTCAGCTTTCTTTATAGTCCAAGTCTCATATCCATACATGACCACGGGAAAAACCATAGCCTTGACTAGACGGACCTTTGTTGGCAAAGTAATGTCTCTGCTTTTTAATATGCTGTCTAGGTTGGTCATAACTTTCCTTTGAAAGAATAAGCGTCTTTTAATTTCATGGCTGCAATCACCATCTGCAGTGATTCTGGAGCCCAAAAAATAAAGTCTGACACTGTTTCCACTGTTTCCCCATCTATTTGCCATGAAATGATGGGACTCAATGCCATGGTGTTAGTTTTCTAAATGTTGAGCTTTAAGCCAACTTTTTGACTCTCCTCTTCCACTTTCATCAACAGACTCTTTAGTTCCTCACTTTCTGCCATAAAGGTGGTGTCACCTGCATATCTGAAATTATCGATATTTCTCTTGGCAATCTTGATTCCAGTTTCTGCTTCCTCCAGCCCAGTGTTTCTCATGATGTACTCTGCATATAAGTTAAATAAGCAAGGTGACAATATACAGCCTTGATGTAATCCTTTTCCTATTTGGAATAAGTGTGTTGTTCCATGTCCAGTTCTAACTGTTGCTTCCTGACCTGCATACAGGTTTCTCAAGAGGCAGGTCAGGTGGTCTGTATGTACTCTGCATATAAGTTAAATAAGCAAGGTGACAATATACAGCCTTGATGTAATCCTTTTCCTATTTGGAATAAGTGTGTTGTTCCATGTCCAGTTCTAACTGTTGCTTCCTGACCTGCATACAGGTTTCTCAAGCAGCAGGTCAGGTGACCTGGTATTCCCATCTCTTTCAGAATTTTCCTCAGTTTATTTTGATCCACACAGTCAACGGCTTTGGCATAGTCAATAAAACAGAAATAGATGTTTTTCTGGAATGCTATTGTTTTTTTTTATGATCCTGCAGATGTTGGCAATTTGATCTCTGGTTCCTCTGCTTTTTCTAAAACCGGCTTGAACATCTGAAAGTTCATAGTTCACATATGGCTGAAGCTTGGCTTGGAAAATTTTGAGGATTACTTTACTAGCGTGTGAGATGAGTGCAATTGTGCAGTAGTTTGAGCATTCTTTGACATTGCCTCTCTTTGGGATTGGAATAAAAACTGACCTTTTCCAGTCCTGTGGCCACTGCTGAGTTTTCCAAATTTTGCTGGCATATTGAGTGCCAGCCTGTTTACAAGCCTGTTTCAGAATTTGGATTCCTTTTACCATGCTCAGGTTGGACAAGTTCAGTCCTGTCAAAATAATGGGGTGGCTCCTTGATGTTTCAGCAAGTTAAGAATTCATCTGTCTGCAATACAGGAGACACAGGAGACGTGGGTTCAATCCCTGGGTCAGGAAGATTCCCTGAGTAGGAAATGGCAATCCGCTCCAGCCTTCTTGCCTGGAAAATTCCATGGAGAGAGGAGCCTGGTGGGCTATAGTCCAAAGGGTCATAAAGAGTCGGACATGACTGAGCGACTAAGCATGCATGCACACTCATGAACTAATGGGTCAGGAAGATTCCCTGAGTAGGAAATGGCAATCCGCTCCAGCCTTCTTGCCTGGAAAATTCCATGGAGAGAGGAGCCTGGTGGGCTATAGTCCAAAGGGTCATAAAGAGTCGGACATGACTGAGCGACTAAGCATGCATGCACACTCATGAACTAACTTCTGTAATCCCTAGGAACACTTTGTGAAACATATGCATAAAAAGTAGGCCCTGTCAAACTAACTACAAAAGCAGGACAAGCTGAGGAGAATGTACCAATGTAATCTCCTTTGGTCCTGTAAAGGCTTGAAACCTGCCTTACAATACATAATACACATGTGCATAGACCTGGACCACACAGCTAATAGGTGGGTGCCCACCTGGCTAGAATATAGGCAGATTCAACCCTCCCTCTATTCCTAACTTCAGCATGCTGCTTCCTTTCTCTCTGATTTCGTGTGTCATAAACATTGTTAGCCTTCAAAATCTTTAATAGTTTTCAAAAATGGAAAGGATGCATATGATCTCAGAGCTAAATTAAAAGCATCAACTGAACCTCCTATTGTTTCTTCAGGTACCTGAGGATAATAATGAATGACAGAGAATTCTGTCTTTGCGGCAGGGGAATAGGACTAAAGAGATGTGTCACTAAAATTCTCCCTTTTCCTGTTCTTTCTGGCTCCCCAGAGGGTTGAAAGGGAGCTTTCAGACATCAGATTAGTCATAAAGTTAAGTGAAGGGATGTGCTAGGAATTATTAAGAATGACCCACTGTTCAGAAAACTGACCAGAAAGGGTAGCTAAGGCCACTAAGCAGAACAGAATGGTGGAAAGAACATCAGTTAGAGTCTAAAGTTCTGAGTTTGAATTTTAGCTGCTTATCCTCCTAGCTGTGTGGTAATGGGCAAATGAATTAACCTTGCTGAGCGTCAATTCCCTCAACTATAAAACTAGGAGAGTCATATTTACCTTGTAAAATTGTTGTAAAGCTCAAATCTAAACATGCAGTATCCAGGTCATGAGGCTAGCCTTACCTGATAAACATGGTGCTGAGCTTTCTTGCTTTCAGACCAGTGTTTCATAGATCTTAAAAACTCCTTTTGATAAATGTAAAAAACCCATTGCCTCCTTTAGTTCATTTGAACTTTCAAAGTAAGTTAATTAGTGTGACTGAAAAGAAATCAAAGTTAAAGCAACTCTGAATGTTTTAAAATTTACATAGCTACCCCACTGTCCCTAGAAATTCCATAAACCCTTTCAGGGCAGGGGTGGTATTAGTGGTGGGTGGCAAATACTGTTTGCTACTCACTCACCAAAATCACAGTCTATACCTGGGCTCACATTACAAATTCTCTCTCTGACCCAAAGAAGCCTTCTATTCCAGTCCTTTCAGACTTTAAGATCAAATTCACACATTCTTCTTCCTCAAAGCAGCCTTTCATGACTGCACCCTCTAGATCACATCATTACAGTTTTCCTTTTCTGAGTGCTAGCACTGACTATGAAGACTATGAAGACACTTATGAAGACAATTATAAAGACTATGAAGACAACTGGCATTCAATTACCACCCTAGTGAATTTGCATTAGTTCTGTTTTATATGTTTTATTGCTAATTTTGTCTGTCCATTCAGGTTGTGCCTCGTACTGAGCTTTCTTTGGTTTTGCCTCACTTAGGAGTTATTCAAGGAAGGAGAGCTGATAAAGGCTCAAACATTTTTTCTGCTCAGCTTCTACACATAGCAAGGGGACAAAAGTCTCCTGGGCCCTAGTTGCCTGTGGGACTATTGGGACTGGGATGCCCACATGCCAATTACTAATGGTGATCTGAGTGCTTTCAAAGGCACATGGTGAATAGGTGCTCACTACAGATGCTATTTAGACTTCTCTGGTGGCTCAGATGGTAAAGTGTCTGTCTACAATGTGGGAGACCCGGGTTCGATCCCTGGGTGGGAAAGATCTCCTGGAGAAGGAAATGGCAACCCACTTCAGTATTCTTACCCGGAAAATCCAATGGATGGAGGAGCCTGGTAGGTTACAGTCCATGGGGTCGCAAAGAGTTGGATGTGACTGAGCTTTCACTTTCACAGATGCTATTTGGGTCTTCACAATTTCTCTGTCTAAATGGGGTTGTTTCTAATAGGGTGGTCACCGTCCTCCTTTTCCTTTCTACTCATCCAAGTTGGAGCAGATTAAGGGAGCTAGTGCTTCTCTAGGATGGTCCTGGCATCTGCAGCCAAGCACTCTGGCCCTGGCTCTAGCCATTTCTCCAGAAAGGAGCTTATCCCCATCCCTGACATTACGTGATTGAAACAGCTGGGAGCTGTTTGAACTTGGCCTTATTGGGTATTCATGGGGTTTATTGAAACACTACAGTACATTTTGTTTAAATGGCAGATGCTGCAGTCTGGGGAATGCAACTGTTCAGGACTGCAGTTTGCCTCACTTGCTTGTCAGCAAGGTTCTCCCTGCCTCTTTTGAGGGGGCCCTGGCTACTCACCTCTAGCCTAACAACCTTGGTTTTCTCTTCAGATCCTGGGGAAGGCACATGGTGCTAGGACTGGATTTGTCTTTATCATTATAGCATTGCAGCATCTAGAGTACATTCTTTTTTTAATTAATTTTAACTGGAGGCTAATTACTTTATAATATTGTAGTGGTTTTTGCCAAACATTGACATAAATCAGCCATAATGACAACAGTGAACACTAAAACAACAGATATTATGCAGCAGACACTACTCTAATACTTCCCCCCAGCTTTATTGAGGTATAAATAACAAAACTTATATATATTTAAGGTATTCAATCTGATGTTTTTATATAGTATGTGTTATGTAATGATCATCACAATCAAGTTAATTAACATATCCATCATCTCACACAGTTGTCTTTTTTTGAGATGAGAAAATACTTTACAATACAGTGCTGCTAACTATAGTCACCATATGTATAATACATTAGCTATCCAGAACTCATTTATCATACATAACTGAAAGTTTTTACCCTTTGACCAACATCTCCCCATTTTCTCCATCCAAATGAGCCCCAGCAACCACCATTCTACTCTCTACCTTTATGAGTTGGACTGTTTTAAATTCCATATATAAATGAGATAATACAGTATTTGTGTTTCTCTGCCTTATTTTACAAAGCATAATGTCTTCCAGGTTCAATCATGTTGTTGGGCACAGCAGGGCTTCTTTCTTTTTCAAATACTGAATAATATCTCATTGTGTATATGTGTGTGTGTATGATGTTACCTTTATGTGTTCATCCCTTGGCAACTACACTTTGCATTTATTAACTTAAATCATCCTCACTATCTTACAAGTTAGGTACTGTTATAACCCCATTTTATGAGAAACTGTGGACATAGAGCAGTTAAGAGACTTTCGGAGGAATAAAAGCTATGCAATTTATGGCATAGGTGGGATTTGAGTCTAAGCTATCTGGCTCTAAAAAGCTGTTCTTGTTTTAACCACTGTGTATACAGCCACGAAATTAAAAGATGCTTACTTCTTGGCAGGAAAGTTATGATCAACCTAGAGAGCATATTAAAAAGCAGAGACATTACTTTGCCAACAAAGGTCCATCTAGTCAAGGCTATGGTTTTTCCAGGAGTCATGTATGGATGTGAGAGTTGGACTATAAAGAAAGCTGAGCACCGAAGAATTGATGCTTTTGAACTGTGGTGTTGGAGAAGACTCTTGAGAGTCCCTTGGACTGCAAAGACCAGTCCATTCTAAAGGAAATCAGTCCTGAGTGTTCATTGGAAGGACTGATGTTGAAGCTGAAACTCCAGTATTTGGCCACCTGATGTGAAGAACTGACTCATTTGAAAAATCCCTGATGTGGGGAAAGGTTGAAGGCAGGAGAAGAAGGGAATGACAGAGGATGAGATGGTTAGATGATATCACTGACTCAATGGACATGAGTCTGAGTAAACTCTGGGAGTTGGTGATGGACAAGGAGGCCTGGTGTGCTGCAGTTCATGGGGTCTCAAAGAGTTGGACACGACTGAGTGACTGAACTGAACTGAACTGATACTGCCTCTGAATAAAAACTTACTGAATGAATAATTACTAAATGTTTACTGTATGCCAGGCCCTACAACTGTATTACCTCATTTAACACTGAGGTACAACACACTTGTACATGTACATGAACTTGCATGAGGTACAATAACATGAAACACTTCCTTGCATGTAGATACTATTCAATTCAGCTTGATGATTCCCATTTTGCAAATGAGGGTATAATAAATGGCACCCAGGAGGTATCCAAGATTGCATAGTTGATGGGAAAAAGGCAATTGGTGGTCTCTTGTCTGGCTCTAGAACCCATGATCTTAACATTATAGTTCACTGCATCCCATTACTTCAAGTGATTCTCCTCAAAGCCTCCTCAGGTGAATTCTATCATCAGGTTGACCTGACACTGATAAGAATAAAGACTTAAAGAACTGGCACAAGGTTAAGCAAATTAGTAAGAGACAGTAGAGTCTTGGACTCAGGTGTTCTTGTTTTAAATCCACTGGTTTTAAAGTAGAAATCTTTTTTTTTTCTACTTTATTCCATCTCTGATGTCTTTTTGAGTTGTTCCAAATGCCTCAACCTCCAAGTCTGGCCCTTTAGTTCATGAAAAAATGGTCCAAAGGCAGAAAGTTCCATGAACAGAAGAAATTATCTCACTAGCATCCCTACATTCAATTTAGTTCTAATTCTCCCAGAATATGATGAAAGCAACAAAAAACTAAGCAGTTATGATGCAGGGGACAACAGGGCATGTCCAGACTGGCACAAATGATGAATGATAGGGAAAAGGCTGTTTGTGGCAACAGCAGAGTTGTAAGAATATTGGTGGATGATTGACTGAGGAGACGGAAAAGGGGTTCTCTCTTCCTCAGTAAAATATGAAAGGGAAGAAATAAAAGAGGGTAAGATTTCCAGAAGCAACTAAATCATTTCAAATATAATCATCTCAGGAGGAAAATAACAAAAAAATATTAAACAAAATTAAATTCAGATAACAATTATATATACTACTGTGGGTAAAAATTCCTGAGAAGAAATGGATTATCCCTCACAGTCAACAAAAGAGTTCAAAATGCAGTACTTGAGTGAAATGAAAATGAAAGGTGCTCAGTCATGTCTGACTTTTTGCAACCGCATGGACCACATAGTCCAAGGAATTCTCTAGGCCAGAATACTGGAGTGAGTAACCTTTCCCTTCTCCAGGGGATCTTCCCAACCCAGGAATCAAACTGGGGCCTCCTGCATTGCAGGCAGACTCTTTACCAACTGAGCTATCAGGAAATCCTAGTACTTGGATACAATCTCAAAAACAACAGAATGATCTCGGTTTGTCTCCAAGGCAAACCATTCAATATCACAGTAATCCAAGTCTATGCTCCAACCACTAATGCCAAAGAAGCTGAAGTTGAACAGATCTGTGAGGACCTACAAGACCTTCTAGAATCAACATCCAAAAAAAGATGTCCTTTTCATCACAGAAGACTAGAATGCAAAAGTAGGAAGTCAAGAGATACCTGGAGTAACAGGCAAGTTTGGCCTTGGAGGACAAAATGAAGCAGGGCAAAAGCTAACAGAGTTTTGTCAAGGGAACACACCAGTCATAGAAAACACCCTCTTCCAACAACACAAGAGACAACTCTACACATGGACATCACCAGATGGTCAACATTGAAAAAATCAGATTGATTACATACTTTGAAGCCAATGATGGAGAAGCTGTATACAGTTAGCAAAAAACAAGACCTGGAGATGAAAGTGGCTCAGATCATGAGTTCCTTATTGAAAAATGCAGGCTTAAATAAAAGAAAGTAGAGAAAATCACAGGGCATAAAATCCCTTACGATTATACCATGTAGGTGACAAATAGATTCAAGGGATTAGATCTGGTAGACAGAGTCCCTGAAGAACTATGGACAGAGGTTTATAACAATGTACAGGAGGCAGTGACCAAAACCATTCCAAACAAAAAGAAATTCAAGAAATGAAGGTGGTTGTCTGAGGAGGCTTTACAAATAGCTGAGAAAAGGAGAAAAGCAAAAGGCAAAGGAGAAAGGTAAAGATATACCAAACTAAATGAAGAGAGCCAAAGAAAAACAAGGAGAGAGAAGAAAGACTTCTTAAGCAAACAATGCAAAGAAACAGAAGAAAGCAATAGAATGGGAAAGACTAGAAATCTCTTCAAAAAATTGGAGATATCAGGGGAGCATTTCATGCAAGGATGGGCAAGGTAAAGGGCAGAATTGGTAAGGACCTAACAAAAGCAGAAGAGATTAAGAAGAGATGGCAAAAACAGAAGAAGAACTATACAAAAAAGGTCTTAATGATTTGGATAAACACAAATATGTAGTCACTGTTCTAGAGCCAGACTTCCTGGAGTGTGAAGTCAAGTGGGCCTTAGGAAGTATTACTGCAAACAAAACCAGTGGAGGTAATAGAATTCCAGCCAAACTATTTCAAATCCTAAAAGATGATGCTGTTAACAAGCTACACTCAATATGTCAGCAAATTTGGAAAACTCAGCAGTGGCCAAAGGACTGGAAAAGGTCAGTTTTCATTCCAATCTCAAAGAAGAGCAATGCCAAAGAATGTTCAAACTACTTTATAGTAGTGCTCATTTCAAAAGCTAGCAACTCAAAATCCTTTGAGCTAGGCTTCAGCAGTACATGAACTAAGAAATTCCAGATGTACAAGCAAGGTCTAGAAAAGGCAGAGGAACCAGAGGCCAAATTATCAACATTCATTGGATCATAAAGAAAGCAAAGGAATTTCAGAAAAATATCTATTTCTGCTTCATTAACTACACTAAAGTCTTCGTGTGAATGACAACAAACTGTGGACAATTCTTAAAGAGATGGAATGCCAGACCACCTTACCTGTCTCCTGAGAAGGCTGTATGCAGGTTAAGAAGCAACTTTTAGAACAGGACATGACACAATGGACAGGTTCAAAATTGGCAAAGGAGTATGTCAAGGTTGTATTTGTCACCCTGTTTATCTAACTTAGATGCAGAGTATATCATGAGAAATGCCAAGCTGGATGAATCACAAGATGGAATCAAGATTGGCGGGAGAAATATCAACAGCCTCAGATATACAGATAATACCACTCTAATGGCAGAAAGTGCAGAGGAACTAAATAGTCTCTTAATGAGGGTGAAGGAGGAGAGTGAAAAAGCTGGCCTTAAACTCAACACTCAAGTAATATCATGGCATTCAGTACCATCACTTCATGACAAATAGATGGAGAAAAATTGGGAGCAGTGACACAGTTTATTTTCTTGGACTCCAAAATCATTGCAGACAGTGACTGCAACCAGAAAATTAGAAGACACTTGATCCTTGGAAGAAAAGCTATGACAAACCTAGACAGCATTTTACAAAGCAGAGCTATCACTTTGCCAGCAAAGTATAGTCAAAGCTATGGTTTTCCAGTAGTTATACATGGATGTGAGATTTGGACCATATAGAAGACTGAGCACTGAAGAACTGATTCTTTCAATCTGTGGTGCTGGAGAAGACTTTTGAGAGTCCCTTGGACTGCAAGGAGATCAAATCAGTCAATCCTAAAGGAAATCAACCCTGAATATTCATTGGAAGGACTGATGCTGTTGATGCTGAAGCTGAGGCTCCAATACTTTGGCCACCTGATGAGAAGAGCTGATTGATTGGAAAGGACCTTGATACTGGGAAAGACTGATAGCACAAAGAAAAGAGGGAAACAGAGGATGAGATGACTGGATAGCATCACCTATTTAATGGACATTAGTTTGAGCAAACTCAGGGAGATACTGAAAGAGAAGCCTGGTGTGCTGCAGTCCATGAGGTCACATAAAGTCAGACACAATTTAGTGATTGAACAACAAGATGCAGAGAATCAGAAACATAAGTGATATCATAATGGACAAGAAAAAAAAGGCTTATCTAGATTTTTCAAAACAAAAGTGACAAAGGAGGAAGCAGCAAAAGTTAAGGAAGGGATCACATAGTTAGAAGCCACTGGTGTCATTTCCCACCGAGTATAATGACCCTTAGAAAGCATCATCATATATATATTCACACACATATATGTACACTCTGAAACAAGCTACACGTTTTTCAAGCTGTTCTAAGTGGTGTACACAATCCCAACTTCCAGTTGGGGAAGTTATAGCTTAACTTTTTGGGGATGAACAGAATCTTGAGAGCTAGATGAGAACTTGTTAATAATAACTGGGCCAAATTATCCCAGGAATCAGGTCTTTAAATCTGTCTTATACTATCTCTGGCAGGAAAATATCTATCTCACTTGGTAGTACATCAAGTGATGGAGGGGCTTCCATGATGGCTCAGGTAAATAATTCACTTGCAGTGCAGGAGATGCGGGTTTGATCCCTGGGTTGGGAAGATCCCTTGGAGGAGGAAATGGCAACCCACTCCAGTATTCTTAACTGGAGAATCTCATCGACAGAGGACTGAGCATGCATGCTAGTGATGGGAGACCTCACTATCTTACAAGGCTGATTATTTCTTTATCAGGTTGTGAGAAGACTAACAAGTACCTACTAGGTGTAATGCCTCTATCAGACATTTTATATGCACTGATTTCATTTCATCTTCACAATCCTGTACAGTAGCTGTTATCTCCATTTTACAGACAATAAAGTAAAGGCGGAGAAGTGAAAAGTCATTTGTTTGAAATCATGTAGTTAGGGAGTGCTGAAACTAAGGAGCCATAAATTTTATGCTTTTTCTACCATTCCACATTCCTTTTATCTCCAAGGAAATCTTAGAAAATCTGAAGCACCAAGCTAAAATCATGATATTTTCTATCTAGTGCAACCTGCTCATCAACTACTCTAATGGCAAGATAGAAACTGGATTTTATGTGACATGATCTGCAGTTAGGAAACCAATGGTGAGTCCCTGTCACTGTACCTCCATTTAAATGTTCACCTCTGTTTGATAATCTATTATAGAATTCTGACAAGCTCAATGGGAATAATGACATAGAAGTTACTAATGAAAACTCTGGAGCTAGCTTTCCTGGATTCAATTCCTGGCTCCATCACTCAATAGCTATGATATCACCTTGGGCAAATTATATTGGGTTGATCAACAAGTTCCTTTGTGTTTTTAAGCAAAAATAAAAGATACATTTTTCATTTTCACCAAGAAATTTATTGAACAATATATTCAGGGTTTTGTTCCATTACCTTCTGTCAATTTTTAGGCAACTTCATAACCATATAACTTCTCTGTACCTCCCTTTATATATATTGAAAATGGAAAAATAATAGTATTTACCTCATATGTTTGTTGTGATGATAAATTGAGTTAATGAAAATAAAGGTCTTAGAACAGAATCAGAGAGGTACACAGTGAATGCTAGTCCATCACTGTCAATCTGTATTTGCTGGAATCTTTTAAATTTTGAAAAATGGTACCACGTGAACAATGAACTTCCAGATGTTCAAGCCAGTTTTAGAAAAGGCCGAGGAATCAGAAATCAATTTGCCAACATCCACTGGATCACTGATAAAGGAAGAGAGTTCCAGAAAAAACATCTATTTCTGCTTTATTGACTATGCCAAAGCCTTTGACTGTGTGGAT
>SJYC01110712.1:0-16161 GCA_006408675.1 Madoqua kirkii | reverse complement strand
TGGCAGTTTGAACATTCTTTGCATTGCCTTTCTTTGGGATTGGAATGAAAACTGATCTATGGCCACTGCTGAGTTTTCCAAATTTGCTGGCATATTGAGTGAGGTACTTTAACAGCATCATCTTTTAGGACTTGCAATAGCTCAGTTGGAATTCCATCACCTCCACTAGCTTTGTTCATAGTGATGCTTCTTAGGGCCCACTTGACTTCAGACTCCAGTATGTTTGGCTCTAGGTGAGTGATCACATCATCATGGTAACATGGGTCATTAAGATCTTTGTTGGATAGTTCTTCTATGTATTCTTACCACTTCTTCTTAATATCTTCCACTTCTCTTATGTTCATACCACTTCTGTCCTTTATTGTGCCCATCTTTGCATGAAATATTCTCTTGGTATCTCTATTTTTTCTGAAAGATACTTTAGTCTTTCCCATTCCATTGTTTTCCTCTATTTTGCATTGATCACTGAGGAAGTCTTTCTTATTTCTCCTTGTTATTCTTTCAAACTGTACATGCAGATGGGTATATCTTTCCTTTTTTCCATTTCCTTTCACTTCTTTTCTCAGCTATTTGTAAGGCTTCTTCAGACAACCATTTTGACCTTTTGCATTTCTTTTACTAGGGGATGGTCTTGATCACTGCCTGCTGTACAATGTCATGAACTTCTATCCATAGTTATCCAGGCACTTTATCAGATATAATCCCTTGAATCTACTTGTCACTTCCACTGTATAATCATAAGGGATTTGATTTAAGTTATACCTGAATGGTCTAGTGGTTTTCCCCACTTTCTTCAATTTAAATCTGAATTTGGCAACAAGGAGTTCATGATCTGAGCCACAGTCAGCTCCAAGTCTTGTTTTTGCTGACTGTATAGAGCTTCTCCATCTTTGGCTGCAAAGAATATAATCAATCTGATTTTGGTATTTACCATTCAGTGTTGCCCACGTGTAGAGTCTTCTCTTGTGTTGTAGGAAGAGGGTGTCAGCTAAGACCCATGCATTCTCTTGGCGGAAGTCTATTAGCCTTTGCCCTGCTTAATTTTATACTCTTAAGACAAACTTGCCTGTTACTCTGGGTATCTCTTGACTTCCTACTTTTGCATTCCAGTCCCCTATGATGAAAAGGACATCCTTTTCTGGTGTTAGTTCCAGAAGACTTTGTAGGTCATCGTAGAACCACTCAACTTCAGCTTCTTCAGCATTAGTGGTTGGGGCATAGACTTGGATTACTCTGATATTGAATGGTTTGTCTTGGAAACAAACAGAGATCATTCCGTCATTTTTCAGATTGCACATAAGTACTAAATTTTGGACTCTTTTGTTGACTCTGAGGGCTACTCCATTTCTTCTAAGGGATTCCTGCCCACAGTAGTACATATAATGGTCATCTGAATTAAAATCACCCATTCTAGTCCATTTTAGTTCACTGATTCCTAATATGCCGATGTTCACTCTCGTCATCTCTTATTTGACCAGTTCCCATTTACCTTGATTCATGGACCTAACATTCCAGGTTCCCATGCAATACTATTCTTCACAGCATCGGACTTTACTTCCATCACCAGTCACAAACACAAGTGGGCACTGTTTTCACTTTGCCTCTGTCTCTTCATTCTTTGTGGAGCTATTTCTCAACTCTTCCCCAGTAGCATATTGGGCAACTAACAACCTGGAAAGTTCATCTTTCAGTGTCATATCTTTTTGCCTTTTCATACTGCTCATGGGGTTATGGGGAAACAGACTTTATTTTGGGGGGCTCCAAAATCACTGTAGATGGTGATTACAGCCATGAAATTAAAAGACGCTTACTCCTTGGAAGCAAAGCTATGACCAACCTAGATAGTATATTGAAAAGCAGAGATATTACTTTGCCAACAAAGGTCCATTTAATCAAGGCTATGGTTTTTCCAGTGGTCATGTATGGATGTGAGAGTTGGACTGTGAAGAAAGCTGAGTGTCAAAGAATTGATGCTTTTGAACTGTGGTGTTGGAAAAGATTCTTGAGAGTCCCTTGGACTGCAAGGAGATCCAACCAGTCCATCCTAAAGGAGATCAGTCCTGGGTGTTCTTTGGAAGGACTGATGCTAAAGCTGAAACTCCAGTACTTTGGCCACCTCATGCGAAGTGTTGACTCATTGGAAAAGACCCTGATGCTCAGAGGGATTGAGGGCAGGAGGAGAAGGGGACGACACAGGATGATGGCATCACTGACTTGAGGGATATGAGTTTGCGTGAACTCCAGGAGCTGGTGATGGACAGGGAGGCCTGGCATGCTGTGATTCATGGGGTCACAAAGAGTTGGACATGACTGAGCAGCTAAACTGAGCTGATACGGGGTTCTTAAGGCAAGAATACTGTAGTGGTTTGCCATTCCCTTCTCCAGGAGACCACATTTTGTCAGAACTCTCCACCATATCCTGTCCATCTTGGGTGGCCCTACACAGCATGGCTCATAACTTCATAGAACCAGACAAGGTTGTGATACACGTGATCAGTTTGGTTAGTTTTCTGTGATTGTGGTTTTCATTCTGTCTGCTCTCTGATGAATAAGGGAGGTACTCTTATTTACTCCTAAACCAATGTCAGAGAAATTAAAAGTAATATGGCTAAAGTGGAAGAATGTAGGACAGAGTCCCTCTAATTGTCATGCTTTAAACCATCAAACCACAGCAAAATAATGATCCCATAATGGAACAACCAGCTGCCTTGGAAGATTTCTAAGGTGGGAATGTCAAGTACTTAGGTTCTGGGGCCAGTGCTGCCACCAACTCACTTCCTTGGGAAGTAGCTTAATTACAATCAATCTGCTTCTTCATTTAAAAATTGTGGCTAATACAAGAGTTTCTGTTTGACCCATTTTACATGGCTGTTTGAGAGCATCAAATCAGTTCATGTAAGGGAGAGAGACCTTAGAGTTTAGAGCTCCCTGCTTTGCCTCTCTGCCCCACTTGCACCACATAGTTCTTTGCCTTGGCCCCTCAAGTGCAATCACTTCTTACCTCCTCTTCCCCTACATACCTTCTGTTTTCTTCTAATCTTCCATGATTTTGCTCTTCCTAGGACATATTGCCCTCACTGGATAGCCAAGGCCACATATCATTCATCTTGATATTTCAGTATCTAGCACCTCATTCTAATTACAGGCTAATTATCTCATGTGGGGCTGTGCCCTGAGAACATCAAGGGAGAGAAGGACAAGGGAAATGCTATCCTTCTCATAGTTTATTTTTGATTCTTCCTGCTGGCAGGAAGGCAGGGAAGTAACAAATACATTCAGCTCCACATTTTATCTAATGGTCCAAGGAGCATGCTTCATCCAGTCACTTAAGCTTTTAAGTAGATGTTTTTGCTGCCTCCATCACATTTGACTTTTGTGTCTCCTCTAAATTCTTTGGATTCACAAGTCCAATGGTAAATTAGAACATGCTCTTCAGTATTGTACAACCGGGCTGTTGAGGGGAGGGGTTTTATGAACAAGTAATCACAACTACACACAATCAAGTTCCTAAACATGAGCTGCAAATTTGGGATCCTGGTAAAAATCTCCAGAAAAAAATAAAAAAGATAAAAAGAAGCTGTCACGGATATGCTCCTTCTCCCTTCCTTTCAAGTAGATCTAATGCATGTGAAGGGTAGCAAAGTGACAGCTTAAACAAATATCAGCATCAGAGAAATTAGAAATAGAAATTTCCAAGAAATTGTAATTCTTGGGTACAGGTTCTTCTTTCTGTTGCTCCCCTAAGCTGTCCAAGGTACTTATTATTTAGAAGTATAGGTGATACTGATACTGACTTTTAGGAGCCCTAGAGGGTGAGGCAGAGCAGAGGGTACTTGAAGAATTCTAAGCCCCATAGGTTGACAGGGAGCAGGGATGGTAACGGGAGGTGGGCAAAAAGACCCAAAGTGTTTACAAAATAAGGTAAGGGAGGGCCAGGTGTGGATATGATACAAGACCTCCTGCTCTCTAGCCAAATGCTCTGATTTATTGAGAAGGCAACAATTGCTATTGCCTGTATACTACCAACTGTCCACCCTCTTTCCTAATTTCTCTTCAAGGGATATTAAACTCTGAAGGTTCCTTTTTTGACTGTCTTTTTCATTTGACAAGTTAAACTTGAATTATTCTGTAGATGTTTTTAGCAGCTACCTTGTTTTTTCAAACATCTGGAGGAGGTAAGGGAGTGGCAAAAAGAGAAAAGCACTGCTTCATTTTCTTGATGTGCAAAGCTTGTCCACAACAGCCCCCACCAAGCTGGCAAGCCGGCAGAGCTTCTCTCTGCCTGTTCAACTGCTTGGGTAGGTGGAATATACAGTGAAAGGAACCAGTGAGCTTGGGCCACCTAAGCCAAGAGCCAACCAGCCATGGAACAGACATATCCTGTTTCTGGGGGAGGCCCTGGCACTTATCCACCTTTAGACTTACTGGGATTTGGACTCCACCCTCACCAAGACAGTTTTACTCTCTTTCTTAGATATGGACACTTTACTGCAGAAACAAGTCCCTGTAATATCATAAAGGACAGCAACTGGGCTGCAGAAAGCAGAAGGCTACAAGAGTATGTGGTGCAGCAGTAAAAAGAATACCCTCTTAATTGAATTATTCAAAATGGTAGTATTTAAACACTTTTGAATTTACATCTATCTTTTGTGTTTGCTTTTTAAAACAAAGCGCTTGTATTTGTATCTCAAAAAAAAAATTGGAGACTAGTTTCAAGTTTTAGTTTTGTCATTGACTTGCTATTTGGCCTTGCTGAGGAATAGACTTCTCGGACTTTCACCATCATTACAAGGTGTGCACGTGTATGTATATGCACACACATGTGCATAAGCATGACCAGGGTTGTTGCTCAGGGAATTCACTAAAAGCTCTAGTGACACTGACATTCTAGAAATATTTAAGACTAGATATGGTACACTTGATCAAAACTTTGGGCCTGGCTTCTGAAATGTACCCAACAGGCCTTGCTAAAGAAAAGCCTTCCTAGAGGGCAACCTCTCTGTATGTGGTAAGTTCCACAGTGACCACAGAGTCTGAAAAGTTAACTACAAAGAATTTTTCTTCTAACCAACGCAGATAAATAAGGGCTTTGTCAAGCAGGGTTGTGTGAGCTTAGATGAGGTTAGAGGACAAATCTATCATGCTTACAAAAGAGGGAGAGAGTAACTGCCTCCTATCAATCCTACCTCAGATTTGCCTTTTTGTTTCTCTCTCCCCCTCAACCTATAGACATAAAAATATAAAATTCTTTCTGAGATGCTGAATCTCTAAATTATAGTTCAGTGCTTTCAAGTTGGGCGTGACTGAAGCTTCCTGAGCAGGGCAAAGAATTTCAGGCTATTCTTGGTATTGTATGACCCCAGATGCAGGGACTGGTGGCTCAGAGCACATGGAGGAATTAGAAAGTCTTCCAAGTATTAGAAAGGAGAAAAATGTTCCATGGGATAGAAAGTCAATTGCTGCTGGAAAACTTGTATTACAGAGAATCCCATCAAGGGTAGAGAAAAAGAGACCTGCTAGCTAGCCAAAGTTTCAGAGTACCTGAGACTTTATGGGCTTGCTAGAGGTCATTTGATCAGGCAACTAGCCAAAGCAAACCAGACAAAGGGAAATAGAATCTGTGATTTTCTATTAAGTATGTGCCAGTGCTGGCTTCTTATGAGCAAGAAGGTCTCTTTAGATGTTTCCTTCCTTTCCCTGCATCTCAGAGAATCACTTCTGTTTTCTATTCTATATGAGGACACTATCCTTCAAATAAGACTCAAAAATATGCCCACTGCTCAGAACTGGATATTTCCAGCCATTTACATAAAGAGGAACAGAGGTCGCAGAACAAAGGAAAGATGATTTTTTTTCTGGATCTTGGTTAAGTAACTCTAAGGCTGATATTTAAACTCCTCAGAATGTGCTAAACTATATGAGAAGTTAGAGGAATACTACCTCTCAAATTATAGGAAATTATACCTGTGTGGAGGCCAGTGGAATGGGGAACTGACTCAATTTTACACTATGACCAGGAGGCTTAAGATTGCCTCTTCCTCCGTGGTAGCATGTCCAGCTTTTTCCATCTTGGTTATATTAGCTATGAACTGTCATATTTTATAACTTGGGCCTAAGAGATAAATATGAAATGTCATTATTCCTGGTTCTCCTGATGGGCACAAGAGACAAACAATAAATACTGTACTTAACATATAGGTACCTGTGAGGTATTAAAACTCACATCACTGTTTCTACTGAACAGACACCTCAGGAACTTCAGAGGAACCATGGTATTAGAGGCAAAATCTCTGTTTAGTTGTTAGGCTGTGTATATCTTCTTCAAGTGAACATTTCAGATGACAAGGCTTTAGTGACTTCACTAAAGGCTTTCTGAGTTCAGAGAAGTCATGATTGTTTCCAATAGAATTAAGACTCAGGGATTATTTTTATGATCAGATGATTAAACAAAAGAATGTGGTCTAACACTTGGGCAGGGATGATGATCGTGACCTCAAGTGTGCAGGCTTAGATAGTACTAGTAGATATGTCAGGGTGAGGTGATCCCTGACAAGAGGAAAAGAAGTATGTTGGCTGGCCTGCATCAGAGAACCAACCTTACATTCTGGGTCTGGGAATGGATTTGTACATATTACAACTTATCCAAGTATTTATCTGGTGGTGATAAAATTCCAGGGCTTGAAATAGCTTTGAAAGTTTACTGAGTCAACCCAACTGTTTCTTAGTAACACCCAAAGAAATGAATCTTTCCAGTCCTAGTAAAGTTTTGCTACAGACTTTTCTCCAACTTTCTTAGAAAGCTATTTAAGTACACGACACTTCTCATTAGTATGAGTTTTGCCTTGGCTCTAATCTAAATCCTTGCTCCTGCTTTTCAAATATTATTACTCTTTTTCAATCTTTGGTTAAAATGTGAGGTTCTGGCTAAGGTATTTGAACTCTCCAGTGTCCCTGCTGGTGAAAGTGTCCTACCTCCCAGTCTAGAACAGAGGCTTGCCACTGTGCAATCTTGTCAATATTCTCCAAGCGACGCTTGCGTTCATTGATCTGCTGAGTCACATTTCTCATGACAGCCAGAGCAGCTGCCACATACCTGTAGTCACTGTGAAGACACAAAATTACAAATTGGATGAGTTAATGTGCCATAGAACCAATGTGCTAGGTGTCAACCGTAACATCCATTCTCCTGTTCCTACTTATGAGAAATGAGAGCCCTCATTTTCAGATGGAATTCATGCGATGTGGAGTAAAGGAATACATTTCTAAGAGGTGATGTACGTGATCTAGTTCTGTTAAGTGATATATAAATAGAAATGTTAGGCAGAACTTTTGAGAAATCTCCTTTAAGAAAGACAGAAGGCCTTTCTTTGGTCCTTATTTCATCCTGATGCTTAGAATTTAGATGTGAAGGCTGAAGTTCTTCTAGCCATCTTGGATCATAAGGACAAGCTCCTTACTTGCCAAGGATCAAGAAGGGAGCTTTACACATGGCATAGTCCAGACAACTTTATCATCTGTTCTAGCACCTATTTCTTGGGAATTCTGCCCAAAGTAACTATGAAATAACATCCAGACCTTTCCCCCACAGAGACAGACTCCCTGGACACAAATCAGACTTTAGTCACTGACAAGTGGTGTAGTCTTTCACAAATCACATTCATCTTCTCAGTGACTCATATATTTTATCTGTAAAATGGGGGAGAATTACAGTAGAATTTGTTAAACTTTTATTAATCCATGACAACGGTTTTACTCTTGGCTTATAACAATTGTTAGCAGTATTTTTAATACAAAGGAAACATTTCTCTAGTATAGATGTTAAATGGGTAGTCTCTCAAAACCTCTAATTCAGAACTATAATCCTAATCTCATTTTCCTGGGACTTTGGATGGCCCACTTGTTGAAGGTTATATCACCCTGCCAAGTTTTCTCTGCTTGTCTGCTCTGATTTCCAATCAAATAGCTCCTGTGAAAAGCATGTTGAAAGTGAAAGCCCAGATATTTGGTGTAATTACTATAAACTGAGAAGGCAGGAGGATGAGTTATGGTTCAGTCTTAACTAACTTTTCCTTAGAGAAGCTGAACATGCTTTGTGGTCACTAACCTGCTCACTGTCCCAGCACCAACTGGAAAGAAGAGAAGAGAAAGAGAAGAGCACAGCAACTATCTTTTTCTTTCCTAATATATTGAGCTGTGGAGTGGTAGATCAAACATAAGCACAGGAGAAAGGGAGTTGTAACTACCAGGGCAGATGCCTCCTCTTATCTGGCTTCCCTGGCTCCAGTCTTTTCTCTGCATACCTTCCAGACTATAGTCTTCAAATGTTACTACAACTTATCACCCCCAGTAACAAGATACTCACTACATATCCTAAGCAGTCCATTCTGTCTCAAGACAACTCTGTTAACATGCACATGCACTCACTCACACACACACAGACACACACAGACACACACAGACACACACACACACACACCAAAACTCTTTTATTCTGAGCCTAATGAATGTTGGCTACTACCAGTTTTTCTTATGGATCTCACTTCTGACTCATACTGAACTTAACAATTAACCAACACTTCTTAAATTTCTTTATAATATGCTTTCTAGAAGCTGTTTTTCTCCCAGTTGGTCCTTGAACTGTTGACTTAGACCCAACCACAAAGTATTATATTTGTTCCTATTGCATTACAACATTTTACAGTTACTTGCTCCAATCTATAGCTTAACTGTGCTCTGTAAAACTGTCAAAGTTTTGCTCTGGCAAGACTATCTTAGCCTGTCATTTAGAAGCAGGATAGGGTAATAACAGAAGGGGTAGTTGCAGACAGAAGCTGCTGATACAAATAAGCACCCCATTGTTTAGGCTCATGTTATTCCACTCTCTGATTTGAGAGCATCAGGAAAATGCCTTAAGCCACCTTCTGGGAAGTAAAGCATAGAGTTACACTATATATATATGGTAGTCACTAGCCACATTTAATTAAAATTAAACAAAATTTTAAAATTTAATTACTTAGTTGCACCAGCTACATTTCTCAGTTCTTAATATCCACATGTTGACAGTGTCTACTATATCAAACCTCACAGGAGATATAGAATGTTTCCATCACTGTACAAATTCTTATTGGTTAGTACTGGCATGAAAATGCTCTACCTGATCCCATGTACTACTCAGCCATGAATTTATCACTGCCACTGTGCTGTACTGTCAATCAACAAATAGCTGTAGTCTAGCCTGAACCCTGCTCAGAGCCCTCAGGTTTCCAGAGGGCATCTGAGTCCAGCATCCTAGTGAGGAGACTGATTGAACCAAGACTGTCTTATTCTAGACAGGTCAGCTAACCTCCCTCTTGCACAGAGCCTTCCTTCGTGTCAGCTTAAGGAAGGTTGGATAGGGGGGTGAAGGCATGTCACGCTTCTGTAAACAAAGGTAGCATTATTTTCCACTTATCATTCTCTATCCATCTAATCTTCTTCCTCATAAACTACTCTGACTGCCTACATTTCAGACTTACCTAACTGAATACCTATGTTCCTAAGCCTTCAAGCTGGCAGTAGCCTCGAATTGCCTTCAAATCCAAGCTACTCTGACATGCAGTGCAGGAGCTATCATCTTGATACAGCTTCCTGAGGCCGGAAAGAAGGAACTGTCCATGGTCTGGGGATAGTGCTAGGTTCAATGGGTCACCCCAAATGAGGGCAGGGATTGATGTAGCCTACCACTGGCTGAAACATTCTCTCAGCACGCTAGTGCCTGGGGCTGGAAGAGGAGGAGACCAGAGACAAAGGTGGGAAAAAGGCCTTGAGGCAGGGGTTCCACTCACAAGGAATATATGAATGGCAAATTCCAGGGAGATATTCTATCTTATTGACTCCCACTAAACCCCAAAAAGCCTTAGGATTGCTTTGGCCTAAAAGACTAAAATAGTTTTTGGCTGTGCTTTAAAAACGAATCACCAGGATTCATGTTAATGTGTGGCAAAACCAACACAATATTGTAAAGTAAAGAAAAAATAATAATAATAATAAAAAGAAAAAGAAAAAAAATGATTCACTAGTCCAGGTTCAATACATGATACTGGATGCTTGGGGCTGCTGCACTGAGACAACCCAGAAGGATGGTACGGGGAGGGAGGAGGGAGGGGGATTCAGGATGGGGAACACTTGTATACCTGTGGTGGATTCATGTTGATGTATGGCAAAACCAATACAATATTGTAAAGTAATTAATCAATTAAAATAAATAAATTTATATTAAAAATACATTTGGAGGACTTTTAAAAGCACCTATGCAAATACATAATTTACATAATTAATATCATCAGTCCATAAGTTTGATTTTTAGAGCCTCCTGCTAGATAGGTTCCATGGAACAGATACTTAGGAGTAGGCAGGAGATGAGCTGTGATATAAAAACATTTGAGAATCACTTTGAATATACTGATTTTAGAACCATTGGTCTGAAAGCTGCTCCACTGAGATTTAGGTACAATAGTGGCTGTTTCTGGTCACTTAGCACCTTGAAATATACCTGTGGGGGTCATTTAAATTCATCAGATCATGAGCGGGCAGAACTTCCAGACTGTGTAGTATAATGGCCCACAAATCTTCCTGGGCACTTGGAGGACTCTGTAAAAAGCTAGGCTCCCAGACCACTGTCCATACTTTGTGTCCCTGCTATGCCGCAGACTTCCTATTTGTCATTTTCTTTCTTTGGGACTCAGTCTCTCCAGCCATAGATAGAGGAAGTCTGACTAGAAAAACTTCCTTTAAGGCCCTTTCCATTTTAGGGCCATAAACGTTTTTCGTTTTTATTTTTAATTTAGTGGGGGTTTTTCAGTATCCTATCAGCTCTCAAAAGTCTTCTCCTTTGAAAAGTTGGGACTCAGTTTTGGTAATGGGCTATATTAAATATTTTAAGTGAGATTTATTCACCTCCAAGTTTCATGTCTGAGTACTCCCATCCCCCAGCCAGTAAACAGAATCAAGGAGAAGAGAATAAAGAGTCTTCCTTTGCAAAATCTTTCTATACCTACTTCCATCACAGCCAATGGATCAAGGAAGGCAGAGCTATGCACTGGTGGTATTACTTACACAAAGAGAGAGCCCACTGTTGCCACATTTGATTTCAAATCTGAATGTGCCCAGGGCTTCAGAAACACTGGAGCATGTGACCCATGATTTGCTAAAGAAACAATATCAACTTAAAAATGAACCTAGAGATTGACCTAGAAGCTTGACATAAAGCCAGCTGACCCCCACACATGGCTTATGCAACCAAGTCTGGAAGTCAGCTCCAAGGAAACTAGGCAACAAAGTTAAACGAAAGTAAGATATGAGCCTGATGAGACAAAAACTAAAGGAAATTGGGCAAAGGCCTTCTTTATTCTTGGAGTGCTCAATCAGAAGAGTTGAAAGCTGGGCCAACAAACCTAAGGTCAGATATTTACTATCAATCAAAGGCATGCTATAAATAGCCTGGGGGTTCTAGGTCATGAAGTAAATGATATGCAAAACTAGGGGATGGTTTACTGTAGGCCACTCCTATTGCTGGAGATAGCTCCCAGTATGGTGGTTTAGTCCCTCAGTCATGTCTGACTCTGTGACCACCAAGCTTCTCTGATCATGGGATTTCCTAGGCAAGAATACTAGAGTGGGTTGCCATTTCCTTCTCCAGGAAATCTTCCTGACCCAGGGATGGAACCTGCATCTCCTGCTTAGCAGGCAGATCCTTTATCACTGATCCACCTGGAAAGCCCAACTTCCAGTACATACCTTACTAATAGGTGATCAGAAGTACTATTTCCATTCAGAGAGATAAATAAAGCTCTTTTATCCTTTTGGGGTTTCCTTGAAAATACTGAAAAACTTTTTATAAAACTTCAGGGGAATTCTCAAGTCTATTTCCCCCTAGTTATGCTCTGGATCTAAGGGGAGGGTACAGTTAGGATGAAGCAGAAGAGGGAGGGAAAGACTAAAGAAGTTCAGGAATGTAGCCTTTCAGAAGAATTCTAAGGTCAGTACAAGCTGAGTAGTCTGTTACCAGCATATTTGACTCTATCAAGCAGAGAATAAAAAATTGGTTCCCTTGGCTAATTTCCCAAGGTGAGGGAGTGATAAAGAATCTACCTGCCAATGTAGGAGACACAGGGGATGCAGTTTCACTCCCTGGGTTTGGAACATCCCCTGGAGAAGGAAATGACAACCCACTCCAGTATTCCTGCCTGGAAAATTCCATGGACAGGGGTGCCTGGTGGGCTACAGTCAATGGGGTTACAAAGAACTGGACATGACTGAACAGCCAAACACCTTCACTTGGCTGATTTCAGGACTAAGGACCAGGCTATAAGCTTCCTGAAGACAGTGTCTTAAGTTGTACAATAATGATGCACACTGATTTTGTGTATATAATTATTAACAAATTTATAAATAATTCCTATAAACACTACCTCACTTTATACACACACGAGTCTTGAGAAGTAAGCAAGAATATATCATCATCCCATTGTATATATAAGCTAACAGCTCAGAAAAGGCTAAAGAACATATACTGTCAATAAGGTCTAACATGTAGAGGAGGTTCTCTCCTTCACTACTGCCTCCCTCAATCCCTTACCTATGGTCCTGGGCAGTATACTTGAGGAGCTCAGCCAACTGTAAGGGATACTTGCAGATCTTCTGTACTGGCGTCAAAAGGAAACCATCAATAGCAATGTCGATCATTTGCTGCAAGAGGCGACAGGCCTCAAAAAAGTGTTGGTAGCGGCTGTCCTTCATCAGTTTGGAGAGCTCCATACAGGCGTCCAGGTGATTGTTACAGTACTCAGAGTATATCCAGAATCCATCTTGCTGTGAGCAGAGGAAAAACGGAGAGAAAAGGAAATGCTACTGAGGACTCCAAAAGAAATTCTGGAGATATGGAATGACAAATCGTCTTCTTATGTAGAAATATAAAAATGAAAACAACATCAATCTTTTCTGAACTGATTCATAATTTAATAACAAATTATTTGGGAATTAGGCAAACTGCAAAAATTCATATATAAAAATAAATAAGTAGGGATAGCATGGAAATTCTATAAAAGAAGGCTAATGAGAAGAGACTGACCCTGCAAATAGTAAAACATAATATCGTAATAAAATTCGGGCATTGGATCATAGAGGTAAGTGAGAGGTCTATTTCTTGTAGTGGCAAACTAAATAGTTTTAGATGAAACTTAATCACTGAGAAAAGCTAGAAAATCTGGAAAAACATAATAAATTTCGGTTTGAATAAATCACATCATCCAGAGTTTCTAATTATCTCCAAAGAATATTCTGTAGGAAATACACCATGGAATTTTCAGGAGTAAAGAGGAGTAATGGATGCAAATTAAACACAAACGGCTGAGGAAAACAGTGTGTGCCTGTGTGCCTGTGTGTGTGTGTGTGTGTGTGTGTGTTGTGTGTGTACACATGTAAAGAAGGGAGGAGGAGAAAGTAAGGGAAGTATATTCAAATGATATACCAAAATCAGAGGAATGTTAATATTAGAGGAATCTGGGTAAGTGGCATTTTTCATTTCATTGCACTTCACTTTATTGCACTTCACTGATATGTTTTTCACAGATTGAAGGTTTGGGAGAAAGACTTGGTTGAGAAAGTCTATTGGCATCATTTTTCCAATAGCATTTGTTCACTTTATGCCTCTGTGCCACATTTTGATATTTCTTGCAATGTTTCAAACTTCTCCACTATTATTATATTTGTTATGGTGACCTATGATCAATGATCTTTGATGTTAATATTGTAATTTTTGGTGAATGCTACAAACCTATATAACAAGGTGAATGCAATACATAAGTGTTGTGTGTTCTGCCTTCTCCACTGTTCCCCTATCTCTCTCTTCTCTGGCCTCACTATTCCTTAAGACACAACAATATTGAAGTCAAGTCAATTTATAATTCTTCAATGATCTCTAGTGTTCAAGTGAGAGGAGCATTATATATTGCTAACTTTAAATCAAAAGCTAGAAATAATTAAACTTAGGAAGGAAGGTATATCAAAAGCTGACACAGGCTAAAAGCTATAACTCTTGCACCAAATAGTTATTAGCCAAGTTGTGAATGCAAGGGAAACATTCTTGAAGGAAACTAAAAGTGTTATTCCAGTGAACACACAAATGATAAGAAAGTGAAAACAGCCTTATTGCTGATATGGAGAAAGGTTAAATGGTCTGGATAGATCAAACTAGCCTAACCCAGAGCAAGATTCTAACTCTCTCCAAATTCTGCAAAGGCTGAAAGAGATGTGAAAGCTGCAGAGAAAAGAGTGAAGCTGAGATATCAAGATGGTGGTGGAGTAGGTGGACATGGAGTACATCTCTCTCCACAGATACATCAGGAATACACATTCAGACACAGAAGTACATCAAGAATACACCTTCAGACACAGAAGTGCATGCAGAACACCAGCTGAGAGCAGACAGGCGTACCTGACCAGTGGAAAAGAATATATAGAATCACAAAAGCTTGGTAAAATGAAGAAACTAGGGGGAAACACAGGAGTATTAGTAGGACTGGATCTACCCTCAGCAGGTAGAGGAACTGAAGCAGGGGTCTGATCCTCACAATGGGGCAATTGTCTGAGTAACAGGAGAAATATTTAAGGCTGAGAGTAAAACAGCTGATCTATGACAGCCTAAATGGAATGACAATCAGACAGTCCTTGACACAGCCACACATACCCTGGACAAGGATGCAGGTCCCCTGGAAGGTGTAGCAGCTGGGAGCTGGAGTTTAGGGATTCTGGAGTAATCCCATTGCAAGGGCTGCTGTTGACTGCAGAAAGACACATTGAGGGGATGTGAGGGAGGAGATCATGGGGGGAAATGTCTATGGAGGGAAGTTGGAAAGCCAGGCAGCCATGGAAGCAAGGTGATACTCCTGAGTCATGCATAGGGGGTGGGGCCTTCACCATAGCCTGTTTCTCCCTACATGCCAGCATCTGCAGCTGAACAATAGAGAGGGTGGCCCATCAAATGCCTCATACACTGAACTACAGAGTAGGACCCCCCCAGGGTGCCCTTTTAAGTGCCTAATGCACCAATCTACAGAGTAGACCCCAGGCAGAGGGGCCTCTCTATGTGCTGACTTGACAAACAACAGAGAAGGACCCCAGGCAAAGGATCCCTCTTAGTGCCTAAACAGGTGGAGCTATGGAGAAAGACTGGCCAAAGAGGCATTCTGATCACCAGCTACAAGAGGCTTGAAAAAAGACTGATAGGGCCATAACTCCTGCTGTGGAGGCAGTTTGTGTACCTGAACACTTGGCGCTGCCAGGGTCCCTGAAAGCCAAGCAGCTGCACCACCTTAATGCTCAACTCTCACTGGGGCAGAGCTGCCACAGACAAAAAAATAAAAATGTCTTATGTTTACACACACAAGTTTGCTTCAGTCCTGTCTGACTCTTTGCGACCCTGTAGACTGTGGCATGCCAGGCTTCTCTGTCAGAGATGGGGTTCTCCAGGCAAGAATACTAGAGCTTATTGGTCAGTACTGGTTGCCATACCCTTTTAGAACACTATATTTCCTGCAGCCCTAGCCGCCAATCCCCCTGAGTACCTGGTGCTGCCAGAACCCCTGCAACCCAAGCAGATGCACTACTTTCACACCTGGCCCTCACAGGGGCAAACCCAAGCCCTCCAGGGCAACCTCAGGAGCTAAACCCCAGTGGACGACACATGTGGAGAAGTGGAAATAAAGCCACAATTGAAACCCAATGGCAGTGTGGCTAAGGAATAAGACCCAAAACCTTCCCAATAGATGTACAAGCTGCAGATTAAATCCACATGATAAAATAAGCAGACTCTGTTTCTATGGAATATATAAAAGGCCATTGAGAGCTCCCACAAAAGAAACTGCACTAGCTCTGATAGCTGTGGACACTGGAGGAAAGAACACACGAGTGGACCAGAATAGAATCTGAGCAGCCCCTAGAGCAGGTCCAGAGATCAGTATAGTGTTGGATGGCAACCTAGGGAGGTAAGGTGAACTGTGATTCCCACAGCGGGAAAGGGCTCTGACAGCAGACTCAAGAAAATCATTTATTACTCTTATTTTTTGACTTGTTCTATAGATTCTTTTGGATTTTATTTTTTTCTTTTTTCTCCCCTCTGTTATA
>SJYC01110704.1:0-21855 GCA_006408675.1 Madoqua kirkii | reverse complement strand
CTCCAGGAGAAGCTCCCCAGGATCGAACCTGGGTCTCCCACTTCATGAACAGACTCTCTGTTGTCTCAGCAATCAGGGGGACTCTAATCACTCTTTGGGAAAAAAAAAAAAATTGACTGCCAAAATAGGAGGGCCTGGTTTCATCCATGGGTCGCGAAAATTGTGCAGTTCATTTCCTCAGTTCTGACTGGATTTCCTATCCGTCACTAATACGGCACATGCGCAAAATCATGTCCACCAAGTCGATGATGGTATCTAATGGTTTTCCCCAATGGTGTCCTTTCCTATTCCCATCTTCAATCTTTCCTGGAACCAGAAAAATCTCCGAGAAAGCCCATTCACGATTCTGAGAACCTTACTGACCAAAATCAGTCCTGAATATTCCTTGGAGAACTGATGCAGACACTGAAACTCCAGTACTTAGCCCACCTGATGCAAAGAGCTGACTTACTGAAAATGACCCTGATGCTGGGAAGAACTAAAGGTGGGAGGATAAAGAGATGGCAGAAAATGAAGTGGTTAGATAGCACTATTGATTTGAACGGCATGAGCATGTGTAAGCTTCGAGAATGAGTGAGAGACAGGGCATCCTGAAAGGTCACAGTCCGTGGGATTACAAAATAGTCGGACACAATAGTCGGACACGGCTGACAAAATCAACTGAACACACCAAAGCCTAACCTTAGAATTTCACCCGATAATCACACAGAAAGCTCTTAAATATAAGAAGCCCAGAAACAAAGCCTGCCTCAAAGCTTTCACTTTGCGAAGTCTGTTTGTACATACAGTGATGTTGGCCTTGCTGCTCTCAAGGCGTCCAGAAATTGAGAGTAACGCCGCGATGTTTCTCCTCAGAGCTAACCTACCGAACACTAACGGCAAGCCAGAAGACCCCACTTGGGCACAAGCACACATAACACAGTGAGGGTGAGGAGCGTCAAGGGTAAGTCCGGGTCAAGAGTTTGCAACACTCTTTTCTCTTAAGTGACTGAAGGCTCATTTTTCAAAGCACAACGTTTAAAAGAAATTATGATAAATTGAAAATATATTGTGTGCAAGGCATGCTGGTTATGCAAATATTTGTTGAGTCCCCGCCCCCGAGATTCGCCCCTCTCCCCGCCCCAGCACCCTGTTGCTAGCCTCCAGTCCCTTGTTCCCAGGCCCCTGACTCCATGTTTTCTCCTCCTCCACACTCTGAGTCTGATTTCTTTTGAATATGGATTTTGTTGATGGGTTACAATAATGATACATGGGTGCTGCATTTGACACAGAGAAGGTTCACTGTAATGTCAAATGAAAGAGAGTGCCGAATCTCCCAGTCATGCCCAGATATTTGTGAACCCCACGGACTATAGCCCTCCAGGCTCCTCTGTCCGTGGAATTCTCCAGGCAAGAATTCTGCAGCGGATAACCATTCCCTTCTCCAGGAGAACCTTCCCCAGGAACGAACCTGGGTCTCCTGCTTTGTGAACAGGCTCTTGGCTGTCTAAGCCATCAGGGTGACTCTAGTCACTATTTTAAAAAAAAAAAAGGCGACTGCCAAAATAGTAGGGCCGGTTCCATCCCTGGGTCATGACAACTGTGCACTTCATTTGCTGAGTCTTATCTGACCAGCCTTCCTGTCTGTCACCAACACTTGTGCTTGTCAAACTCACATTCATTCAGTTGGTAATGCCATCTAACTGCTTTTTGCACTGTGGTCCCTTTCTCCACCTGCTTTCAATCTTTCCCAGCACCAAAAAATCTCTTGGATATCCTCATTCAGTGTTATGGGAATCTGACCAAAGATTCCCACACAAGATGCAGGAGTAGAAGGTCGTGCCCTCTTCTTCTCCTGGGAGAAGTCCAAAATTACAACTCGATGCTGAATAGTCATCAACAAGAGAATGTTGGATCTCACCAAAAAAAGATACCCCACGTCTAAGGGCAAAGGAGAAGCCCAAACAAGATAGTAGGAGGGGTGAAATTTCATTTAAAATCAAATCCCATACCTGCCAGTGAACTTGGAAGGCTCAAAGAAAACCTTGTACACAGCAGAGCTCAGACACCCCACAGAGACTGAGCCAGAACTGTGTGTGAGTGTCTCCCGTGGAGGGACTGGGGTCAGCAGTGGCCTGCCGCAGGGGCAGGGGCTCTGGGTGCAGGGGCCCTGGTCATCCAGTCTGTGGCATAAGCCCTCTTGGAGGAGGTCGCCATTAACCCCAACCACAGAGCCCCCGAGCAAATGACCCACAAAGTGCAAAGCAATCATACCAAAGAAATTCTCACACTGTTAAGGAAGTTCTAGGACCCACAACAGATTTACCAACCTGGGGATCTGGCAAGAAAACTGAGAACCCCTCCAAGGATTCTGACTGTGGAAGCCAGTGGGATTTGCTTATAGAACTTACAGAGGACTAGAGAAACAGACTCTTGGAAGGCACAAACAAAACCTTGTGCACACCAGGCCCCAGGAGAAAGGAGCAGGGACCCCACAAGGGACTCATCCAGGCTTGACCGTGGGTGTCCAGGAGTCCCTGGCGGAGGCGTGGGTCGACAGTGTACTGCTGCAGGGTCGAGGGCACTGAGTGCAGCAGTGCCTGCCTGGGACCTTTGGAAGGAGGAGGCCATTATCTTCATTTCCTCCACCTTAGTTTGGTCTCAGGTCAAACAACAGGGAGGGAAGACAGCTCCACACATCAACAGAAAATTGAATTAAACATTTACTGAGCATGGTCCTGCCCATCAGAACAAGACCCAGTTTCCCCACAGTCAGTCTCTCCCAGCAGGGAGCTTCCATAAGCCTCTTACCCTTATCTGTCAGAGGGCAGACAGGATGAAAACTAGTGTCAAAGGAAACTTCTCAAACTGATCACATGGACCACAGCCTTGTCTAACTCAATAAAACTATGAGCCATACCCTGGTCAGTTCAGTTCAGTCCCTGAGTCGTGTCTGACTCTTTGCGACCCCATGGACTGGAGCACGCCAGGGTCCATGTTCGTCACCAACTCCTGGAACTTGCTCAGACTCATGTACATCAAGGCGGTGATGCCACCCACCCATCACTGTTGTTCCCTTCTCCTCACACCTTTCATCTTTCTCAGCATCAGGGTCTTTTCTGATGATTCTGTTCTCCTATTTTGGCAGTCACATTTTTTTTTTTAATAGTGATTAGAGTCACCCTGATGACTTATACAGTAAAGAGTCGGGTTACAAAGCGGGAGACCCAGATTCGATCCTGGGGAAGCTTACCCTGGAAAAGGGAATGGCTACCCACTACAGTATTCTTGCCTGGAGAACTCCATGGACAGAGGAGCCTGGAGGGCTATATTACATGGAGTCGCAAATAGTCTGGGCACAACTGAGGAGGTTCAGCACTCTCTTTCATTCAACATTATAGTGAACCTTCTCTGTGTCAAATCCAGAACCCATAGATCATTATCTTAAGCCATCAACTGCCAACAAAGGTCCATCCAGTCAAGGCTATGTTTTTCCCAGTGGTCATGTATGGATGTGAGAGTTGGACTGTGAAGAAGGCTGAGCGCCAAAGAATTGATGCTTTTCAACTGTGGTGTTGGAGAAGATGCTTGAGAGTCCCTTGGACTGCAAGGAGATCCAACCAGTCCTGAAGGAGATCAGCCCTGGAATTTCTTTGGAAGGAATGATGCTAAAGCTGAAACTCCAGTACTTTGGCCACCTCATGGGAAGAGTCGACTCATTGGAAAAGACTCTGATGCTGGGAGGGATTGGGGCAGGAGGAGAAGGGGACGACAGAGGATGAGATGGCTGGATGGCATCACTGACTCGATGGACGTTAGTTTGACTGACTTCCGGGAGTTGGTGATGGACAGGGAGGCCTGGAGTGCTGTGCTTCATGATGTCGCAAAGAGTCGGACATGACTGAGCGACTGAACTGAACCGAACTGAAGCCACTGCATATCTGAATAAAGACACACTTTTTCAGTGTCGAGGAGGAGAAAACATGGACTCGGGTGCCTGGGAATAAGGGACAGGAAATTGGCTTCCCGGGAGCTGGGGCGGGGAAAGGCGTGAATCTCGTGGGCGGAGACTCAACGTTTATTTGCATAACCAGCATGCACTGCACGCAATATAGACTGAATTTTCTCTTTCATCGTAGATTTCTTTTAAATGTAATATTTCGATGAATGAATCTTCACACACTTAAGTGAAAAGATCTGCCGCAAACTGTTGACCCAGACTTACCCTTGACACTCCTCATCCTAAGTAAGTTAGGAGTGCTCTTTGTCAAGGTGAGTCTTTTGTGCTGCCCTTTGGATAAGTATGCGTAACAGACTGTGCTCCTCATAATTTTTGCAGGCTTTGTCAGATGTACAAAGCCAATAAGATCGTATGTAAAGATAGACCTCGCAGAGAAGGTTTGAAACAGGTTTTCTCTTGGTGGGTTGTCATACTTAATAGCTTTCTGTGTTTGTTTACTGTGTTAGGCTTTGTTTCGCTCAGTTGACTCTCTCAGTTTTGTTGTGTTATTTTGTAACACTGTGGATTGTGGTTTTTGGGGTTTCTGTCACCTATTCTTGGAGTTTAGCCTTACTCATGCCCTGCGAATCCATGATGCTGTCTATCTCATTTTCTTTTTTTTTTTCTTCTTTTTAACATCAGGATTTTTTCCAGTAAGTCAGATTTTTGTATCAAGTGGCCCAAGTAGTGGAATTTCAGGGTCGAAGTCAGTTCTTCCAATGACTATTAGGGACTGATTTCCTTCAGGATGGACTGGCTGGATCTCCTGGCAGTCTGGTTCAGTCAGTCACTCAGTCGTGTCAGACTCTTTGTGACCCCATGAGTCATAGCACACCAGGCCTCCCTGTCCATCACCATCCCCCAGAGTTCACTGAAACTCAGGCCTCCCTGTCCATCATCACCTCCCAGAGTTCACTGAAACTCATGTCCATTGAGTCGGTGATGCCATCCAGCCATCTCATCCTCTCTTGGCCCCTTTTCCTCCTGCCCCCAATCCCTCCCAGCATCACAGTCTTTTCCAATGAGTCAACTCTTTGCATGAGGTGGCCAGAGTACTGGAGTTTCAGCTTTAGCATCATTCTTTCCAAAGAAATTCCAGGGCTGATCTCCTTTAGGATGGACTGATTGGATCTCCTTGCAGTCCAAGGGACTCTCAAGTGTCTTCTCCAAGACCACAATCCAACAGCCTCAGTTCTTTGGCCTTCAGCTTTCTTTACTGTGCAACTCTCACATCCATACATGAGTACTGGAAAAACCATAGCTTTGACTGGACGGACCTTTTCCGGCCAAGTAATATTTCTGCTTTTTAATATGCTGTCTTGGTTGGTCATAGCTTTTCTTCCAAGGAGCAAGTGTCTTGTAATTTCATGGCTGAAGTCATCGTTCTCAGTCATTTTAGAGCCCACGAAAGTAAGGTCAGTCACTGTTTCCATCATTTCCCCCTCTAATTGCCATGAAGTGATAGGACTGGATGCCATGATCTTCTTTTTCTGAATTTTCAGTTTTAAGCCAACTTTTTCACTCTCCTCTTTCACTTTCATCAAGAGGCTCTTTAGTTCTTCTTCGCTTTGCCATAAGGGTGGTGTCATCTGCATATGTGAGGTTATTGATGCTAGTCCCCTCAGTGTTGATTCCAGCTTGTGCTTCATCCAGCATGGCATTTCACATGATGTACTCTGCATTCAACTTAGATAAGCAGGGTGACAATATGCAGCCTTGAGGTACTCCTTTCCTGATTTGGAACCAGTCTGGGTTTCAATGTCCGTTTCTAACTGTTGCTTCTTGACCTGCATACAGGTTTCTCAGGGGGCACGTAAGGTTGTTAGGTTGGTAAAATTGCTTGGTATTTGGCCAGTATGGTTCTCATAATCGTGACTGTGTTTTCCAGATTTTTCTGGTGCCAGGAAAGATTGGAGATGGGAGGAGAAAGGGACAACATTGGGGAAAACCATTAGATAGCATCACTGACTCAGTGGGCATTTGTTTGAGCATGCCCCGGGAGTTAGTGACGGATAGGAAAACCAGTTGGGCAGAACTGAGCAAATGAACTGGACAATTTTCTTGACCGAGGGATGGAACCAGGCCCTCCTATTTTGGTACTTTTTTTTTTTTTAATAGTGACTAGAGTCACCCTGATGGCTTAGACAGTAAAGAGTCCACTTACAAAAGGGGAGACCCAGATTCGATCCTAGGGAAGCTTCTCCTGGAGAAGGGAATGGCTACCCACTGCAGTATGCTTGCCGGGAGAGTTCCATGGACAGAGGAGCCTGGATGGCTGCAGTCCGCGGGATTGCAAATTGTGTGGGCAGGACTGAGTACACGGGGTACTCTATTTCATTTTACATTACAGTGAATCTTCTCTGTATCAGATGAAGTGCGCCTACATTATTTTCTTATGCTGTCAACAATATCCTCTATTCAACACAAATCAGACTCAGAATGTCAAGGAGAAGACATGGAGTCAGGGGCCTGGGAACAAGGGGCTGGAAGCAGGCTTCACAGGAGCTGGGGCAGGAAAGGCACAAATCTTAGCAGCCTAGATCAGTGTTCATTTGCATAACAAGAATGCAATGCACAAAATATAGTGTCTATTTATTATTTCAATTTATCATAAGGTTTTTAAAATGTAGTACTTTGAAGAATGAGCCTTCATCCTCTTAGGCGCAAAGATCTGCTGCAAACTCTTGACCCGGCCTTACTCTTGACGCTTCTCAGCCTCACTGTGTTAGGAGTGAGTGTCGCCTCATGAGTAGGCTCACAGGCTCCTTATGGTATGCTTACTCTTGTCCCAGCTTCTACGGGAGCTGAGTCTTTTGTCTCACTGAGGATTTGGTGAGGTAGGCCCAAGTAAGGATAGGCGAGCTTCCAATAATTTTTGGAGGCCTTGTGAGATAAACAAGGCCAATATTGTTGTGGGGAAGAATAGAATTTGAAACGTGGGGGGCTTCGGGCAGGTTTTCTACGCCTGCAGCGGTTAAGAGTTTGATGTATATTTATCACGTGAAATCGTGTTCTTGATTTTTAGTAAGATTTTCATGATCCTGAATGAGATTTCTTTGGTTTTTTGATTCTGGGAGAGATTGAAGACAGGAGGAGAAAGGGACAATATCCACTCATTATATGCACCCACTGTCTTGGTGGACATGTGTTGCAACAAGCCCCGGGAGAACTGTTTGGAGATGACTGAGCAAAGGAACTGGACATTTTTTATGACCCAGGGATGGAACTGGCTCTTCCTATATCAGTAGACAGCTTTTTTAAAAATTAGTGGTTAGAGTCACCCTGGTGGCTTAGACAGTGAAGACTCTGCTTACAATGTGGGAGATGGAGGTTTGCTCCTGGGGAAGAATCTCCTGGAGAAGGGGATGGCTGCCCACTGCAGTATGCTTGCCTGGAGAATTCCATGGACAGAGGAGCCTGGAGTGCTACAGTCTAAGGGGTCATAAATAGTTTGGCAGGCTGTGCACTCAGGGCACTCTGTTTCATTTGACCTTATAGTGAACCTTCTTCGTGTCAAATGCAGCGCTCCTATATCAGTTTCTTAAGCCATCAACAAAATCCTTTAGTCGAAAGAAATCCGACACAGAGTGTCAAAGAAAAGACATGGAGTCAGGGGCCTGGGAACAACAGACTGGAAGTGGGCTTTGCTGGAGCTGGAGCAGGAAAAGGGTGAATCTCAGGGGCGGGGACTCAGCATTTATTTGCATAACCAGAATGCACTGCGTGCAGTACGTTCAACTTATTATTTCAGTTTATCGTAGATTTCTTTTAAACGTAGTATTTCAAAGAATGAGCCTTCATCCCTTTATGTTGAAAGATCTGCTACAACCTCTTCCCGGGGGCATATCCTTTTTTGCTTCTCATCCTCAGTGTGTTAGGAGTGAGCTCCCTCTTATTGCTATGGCCCAGGCACACTGTGGGACTTAACACTCCCATTTCTTGCTCCTGCTTAAACTTTCCTGGGTTGTGGTGGAGACTAGGTCAAGTAGACCCAAGAAAGAAATAATGCTTCCACTACCAAACAATTTTTGGAGGTCTTGTGAGACTAAATAAGATCAATATCCTTGTATAGAAAAGTAGAAGCTGAAAAATAGATGTTTTCAGGTGGATTTTTTAGATTCTTGAAGCTTTCTTTGTTTATCATTTCAGTTTGCAGGTTTGATATTCAGTAAGTTTGAGTGAAAGACACTTAGTCGTGTCTGACTTTTTGTGACCGCATGCACTATGCAGTCCATGGAATGCTTCAGGCCACGATACTGGAGTGGGTAGTCTTCTCCTTTTTGCAGGGATCTTCCTAACCCAGGGATCGAACCCAGGTCTCCCGCACTGTAGGCAAATTCTTTTCCAGCTAAGATACAAGGGAAAAACCCAATATCCATAAAACCACAATGGGCTTCTTCAAGCGAAGACAGGATGGCTAATCAGACGCAATTGAACAAAGAAACCAGACAGATTTTTCGCTACCCATGAATGGAACCCAGGCCTTGTAATATTGGCAGATGGCTCCCCCAACCCCCTTTTGCTGATCAGAGTTTCCCTGATGGCTTAGAGAGCCTGCTTTCAATGCGGTAGACCCAGGCTCAGTTCCTGGGGAAGATTCTCCTGAGAAGAGAATGGTTACCCACTGCAGTATTCTTGCCTGGTGAATCTCATGGAAAGAGGAGCCAGACAGTTTCTGGTTGGACATGACTGAGCGACTTTCAGAGAGAGCCACCTGGGAAAAGGAGAACTTTTTTGGGGTGATCCCGCATTTCTGTGGCAGGTGTAATTGTCTTTTGGGCTGTGCTTTGTTCTCTGTAGTGTCAGTCAATCACTCAGTCCTGTGGGACTGCTAGCCACCCTGTGGACTGTAACCTGCCAGGCTCCTCTGTCCATTGAATTGTCCAGGCCAGAATACTGCAGTGAGTTTCCATTCCCTTTTCCAAGACTCTTCCCAACCCAGAGATCAAACCCCAGTCTCCTGCATTGCAGGCCAATGTTTACCATGTGAGTCACCATTTTTTCCCCCTAATCCACAGTTATTATTACTGGATTTAGTGGTAGTCAACTTTCATAGCTGCATTATTCATATAGGATCATTTTGTTTGTTCATAAATTTATGTAGGTAGGTTGTAAATTTATGTGGTAGGTGTGTCCATTCTCTTCTCCCCCCTCCCACTCCAGGATGTAATATTTGTAAAAATCCATAGTACGTCTCAGCTTCCCTGATAGCTCAGCCATGCAAGAGACCTAGGTTCGATTCCTGGGTTGGGAAGATCCCCTGGAGAAGAGAACAGCTACCCACTCCAGTATTCTGGGCTGGAGAATTCCATGCATTCTATAGTTCATGGGAGTCATTTTAGACTCCCTACGAGAATTGCTGATCAAAGTGTATATCTAACTTTTCATTTATGTAATGCCAATTTTTGCTTTTCCTCCAAAGACAGTGTACCAGTGGACACTCAACAGTACTATGTTAACATTTCACTGTTTCACATGCCCAGCAACTTTTGTTTTCAGGCTTTTAGGATTTTTGACCATCTGGGAGGTGTGCAATCCATCATTTTAAGTATTTACATATAATTTCACTGTATGGAGGAGCCATCACTTGTTCACATCGAATTTCTGGTGTAGGGCGTGTAAGATAGTTTCCAATTTTTTATTTTATGCTTAAAGCAGCCTCAGGACAAATTTTAAGAGTGAAATTACTGGACTAAATGTTCCACACATTGAAATTTTTGATCCATACTACCCACATGTCACCTGGAAAGATTTTACAATTTTATGTTCATATCTACAGTATTTACATACCTTTACTCCCAAAAGCGATTCAAAAGCAGCTTTAAAAAAAATCTAAGTTTTGTATATGCTTAATATTTTCATTTTTCTTTTTTTAAATTAATTTTTAATTGAAGGATAATTGTTTTCAGAATTTAATTTTAAGGGCCAAATGACACACAGCTCTCTGAAGAGCAAAACCTATAATTGCTTTTTCGCATCCCAGTTCCCACTTCCCAGAAACAACCATTTTCAATCCTTAGGAGTTTCATCTGTTTGCGTCTATAACTCATAGTATGCTTATACAGCTCTTTCTTCCCTTTGTTTTAAATGTAGCAGACAGACTAGATGCCCGCTCTGATATCAATTTTTCCTCAACATTAGAGATAGCTTAGAATTCCTGAGCTTTCCAGGGTTCTGAAGCATTAAAATGTCCTTGTCCCCACTTGGCTGCTGTTACCTGCTCTCCTGTTTTGTCAATAAGAACATATCTTTTCTTTTTATTCCTTTACTGTCATTTAGTGGGGTTTTTTGGACACAGTAGAGATAAATGGATATATTTAATCTGCCATATTCAACCTGAAATCAGAAGATACTGCACATTTTATTATCATTATAATTATTATCATTTGGTTGCACTAGAATCCCAGGGATGGGGAAGCCTGGTGGGCTGCCGTCTATGGGGTCACATAGAGTTGGACACAACTGAAGCAATTTAGCAGCAGCAGCATAGGGTTTGGGAGACCTTATTTCCCCATTCAGGGATTGAGCCTCTGCCCCTGCAGTGGAGTCCCAACCACTGGACTGTCAAGGAATTTCCGTTACTTTTAGAAAACTTAAAAAAAAATTTTTTTTGAAAATAATTAGAGTACCATCTATGTTAGAAAGGCCTCTCCTAAAGTAGGTTAACAAGTGGGACATGGACGATGTTAAGAAACATGGAGTCAGATGAGCGCCCCTACTGGAATATCTAGCCCAAAGCAGTCTATGGCCCCTTATTTCCCCCGGGGCCTCTTTTTTCAGGGCCCAGGGCTTCACAATCTTGGCAGTCCACCAAAGGAGTTCAGGGAGTTTCTAAAAATGCTATGTTCAGGAGTCCACCCTGGGCCAATTAAATTTTTCTCTCTCTGTGTGGGGATTGGGGATCAGCATTTTTAAAGCTCTTAAGTGGTTCTGGAGTGCAGAGTCACTGTTCTTATCTAAGCAGCTCACTGATTTAGCCCGTTTATAACAGCATGGCAATATTTGGACCATAATTCATCCCGTGTCATTGTCATGCGGTTACTTTTGTGTGTTGTCTAGATTCTGGATGGTGTCTATTTTCATGCTTTAATTTCATAAGCATATCTTCTGTTAGTCTGAGTAACGAAGCACACAGTGGCGTTAACATAGTATTATCGTGCCACACTCATTTGGCAGAGGCATAGGGTTTAGCTCAGTCCACATCACATTATACTCTGCAGGAAGTCGCCATGACAGAGTGAAAACTGTCCAGTCATTGGCCATTTTGTTGTATCTGGATTTTTGCATTGCTGGAGAACAGAAATGGCAGAGAATATTATGGTCTTAATGATTATTATTGTGAGTATAAAGCTGATACTTGAGTCGTAGTCACCAATACCCTCCATTATTATGAATTGATCCAATGTCTATATGGGGTCGCAAAGAATGGACATGACTGAGCATAGCCGGAAGTACTGTATTAGCCTCCTGCCCTGCCCCGCTCTGCCTTGCCCCCCAAAGCGTTATTGAGAAAAGGCTTAATTCTTAGAGGGGCTGGTTAGTCTTGCTAAGTTTTAGCTTTAGCTTGCAAAAATATAGTCACTGCTCATCATGGTTATCAGAAAATAACAAGATGGGTCAATATATATCATCGCGACTGGAGGAGGGGAAAATCCTACAACAGATTTAGAGTAAAGGACTGTGTGGAGCGAATTCTCTGGTGGTTAGAGTTCCATGCTTTCATTGCCGAGAGAGCGGGTTCAGTCCCTGCTGGGGGACTAGGATCCTACAAGATGAGTGAAGCCACCCCCACCAAAAAGATGGTGACTGGGTTACAGTGATCTTTTATAATGAAGGACAGGTTACTGAATTTGAGAAGTCTACAGTGGTCCTTCTAGTCAAGGCTATGGTTTTTCCAGTGGTCATGTATGGATGTTAGAGTTGGATTGTGAAGAAAGCTGAGCGCTGAAGAATTGATGCTTTTGAACTGTGGTGTTGGAGAAGACTCGTGAGAGTCCCTTGGACTGCAAGGAGATCCAATCAGTCCATCCTAAAGGAGATCAGTCCTGGGTGTTCACTGGAAGGACTGATGCTAAAGCTGAAACTCCAGTACTTTGACCACTTCATGTGAAGAGTTGACTCACTGGAAAAGACTCTGATGCTGGGAAGGATTGGGGGCAGGAGAAGGGGACAACAGAGGATGATATGGCTGGATGGCATCACTGACTCAATGGACGTGAGTTTGAGTGACCTCCAGGAGGTGGGGATGGATAGGGAGGCCTGGAGTGCTGCGATTCATGGGGCCGTAAAGAGTCGGACTGAGTGACTGACTGCACTGCACTGAACTGAACTGACAGTGAAAGTAAAATGTGTTCTTAAAACTCAAGACTTTCTCAGGGCAGTTTCAGCTCTAACAATAGGAGCTGACAGGTCCTCTATACGAGGAGAGACTTTCTACTTTTCAGGAAAAACAATAACATTTAAACCTTAAAGAAATTAGGATGTGCTGAATAAATGCTATAAAATATTGTAGATTAACAACTAAAATCATAAATGGCTTTATCTAAACAAATCCCTCAATGTGAAGATCACACAACCAAAGTGATTTGTGAGAAATGCATAGCTGTATGAAATTAAACTTTATGAATATATACATCATCTGCCATGACTTACTAGTTTTCTGAGCATCTTTGGGGGCACTGTAACATGCATTTTGTCATTTTATTTTCTCCTTATCAACATAGTTGGATACTTTCATGAACTAATCATTCATGAAAATAGTCTGTCTTCTCCTAATGAAACTAATTGATTGTATTAACTATATCAAAATTTCTACCACGTATTTTTTTAAACTCAAAAATAATTGGTTAAAATTGAATGCACCTAATTTCAGGGTTGAAAGATGTGTATCTTTAATTTAAATGGTGGGAAAATCTACCAGAAAGAGCAACCTACCAAATAATTCACACTACAGAAGCACATGCAGAGTCCTGTTTTTTAATACCTAAAGCAGTCAAGAAGGCAAATAAAAAATTGCAACTTGGATGTAATCTTAAGTTTTCTTTCAGTAAACTTTAAAAATATTCTGTGAATCCTATTCATGATATTTTTTAATGTTCAAAACTATAAGAAATATGAAACACTTCTCCGAATCTGCGTGTCATCCTTGCACAGGGGCCATGCTAGTCTCTGTATCATTCGAGTTTTAGTATATGTGCTATTGAAGCTTCTAGCACTGTAACACTACTTTGATTGTGCACAACCATCTTGGTTATAATGGGGCATCTGAAAGCACAATGAGTACAAATACCTGCTTTATCTCCTAAATGATCAGCTTTTTAAATTTTCAGATATGACACCTCAAGCCTTGTCACTTTGTGTCAGTTAGCACTTCTGCATATAGGAGATTCTGCCGCTGTGCCGAGTGCATGGTGGCGGCACACAACCTCCTGAGACTGGCAAGGCCAGCTGAGGATTTGACTTACTTGCCAGCAACTGCTGTAATCGCAAAATAGATGCATATTGTTAATTCTTGTGTGATATTGACTCCGTGCACCTAAAATAGGCTTTAAAGACTTAGTATGGTTCAATGCTCTATTTACTTTTAAATGATTTTTGTTTTTTAGGTTTATGTGCATAAAACAAGCCTTGTCACTTTGTGTCAGTTAGCACTTCTGCATATAGGAGATTCTGCCGCTGTGCCGAGTGCATGGTGGCGGCACACAACCTCCTGAGACTGGCAAGGCCAGCTGAGGATTTGACTTACTTGCCAGCAACTGCTGTAATCGCAAAATAGATGCATATTGTTAATTCTTGTGTGATATTGACTCCGTGCACCTAAAATAGGCTTTAAAGACTTAGTATGGTTCAATGCTCTATTTACTTTTAAATGATTTTTGTTTTTTAGGTTTATGTGCATAAACACATCATCATCCATCCAGCCTTCACAGCCTTCAGGGTGGGCACATCAGCTCTTAGATGCTGCCTGAGAACCTCAGAGAAAGCTCGTGAACATGTAACGTGTTTCTCAGAAAGCCTTGCCTCTGTGCTTGGCAGAGTGCACACTCTGAAATGGGCTGTGAGAAATATTTGATGCAGCAGGATTATTCATTGTCCCCCTGGGAACTTGGATCCTCTTAATTTGGGCCCATGGAAAGGGGAATGGGAAACAGGTGACAACTGGAGGCACTTGCAACTAGAAAGTCAGTGTCAGCTGAGGATGCTACAGGAGAGTAAAAAGCACCAGAAAGTTCTGTTGCCCTGAGCACATCAGTGCATTTGTGTAGCACCATCAACTCCTGAATGCTCGCTCAGTTGTGTCTGACTCTGCGACCCCATGGACTGTAGCCCACCACGCTCCTCTGCCCATGGGATTCTCCAAGCAAGAACACTGGAGTGGGTTTCCATGCCCTCCTCCAGGGGATCTTCCCGACCCAGGGATCAAATCCGAGTCTCCTGCCTCTCCTGTGTTACAAACAAATTCATTACCACTAAGCCACTAAAGAAGCCCATGTGTTTACTTATTAACTTTTCTCCAAAGAATTACCCCACACACTGGTTAATAATGGGGAGCCCCCAGAGTGCTCAGATCAGTGGAGAAATAACTCCAGAAAGAATGAAGGGATGGAGCCAAAGCAATACCCAGCTGTGGATGTGACTGGTGATAGAAGCAAGGTCCGATGCTGTAAAGAGCAATATTGCATAGGAACCTGGAATGTCAGGTCCATGAATCAAGGCAAATTGGAAGTGGTCAAACAAGACACGGCAAGAGTGAACATTGACATTCTAGGAATCAGCAAACTAAAATGGACTGGAATGGGTGAATTTAACTCAGATGACCACTATATCTACTACTGTGGGCAGGAATCCCTCAGAAGAAATGGAGTAGCCATCATGGTCAACAAAAGAATCCGAAATGCAGTACTTAGATGCAGTCTCAAAAATGACAGAATGATCTCTGTTCATTTCCAAGGCAAACCATTCAATATCACAGTAATCCAAGCCTATGGCCCAACCAGTAATGCTGAAGAAGCTGAAGTTGAATGGTTTTATGAAGACCTACAAAACCTTTTAGAACTAACACCCAAAAAAGATGTTCTTTGCATTATAGGGGACTGGAATCCAAAAGTAGGAAGTCAAGAAACACCTGGAGTAACAGACAAATTTGGCTTTGGAATGCGGAATGAAGCAAGGCAAAGACTAATAGAGTTTTGCCAAGAAAATGCACTGGTCATAACAAACACCCTCTTCCAACAGCACAAGACAAGACTCTGTACATGGACATCACCAGATGGTCAACACCAAAATCAGATTGATTATATTCTCTGCAGAAGATGGAGAAGCTCTGTACAGTCAATAAAAACAAGACCAGGAGCTGACTGTGGCTCAGATCATGAACTTCTTATTGCCAAATTCAGACTGAAAGTGAAGAAAGTAGGGAAAACCACTAGACCATTCAGGTATGACCTAAAGCAAATCCCTTATGATTATACAGTACACTAGCATATTGGGCACCTACTGACCTGGGGAGTTCATCTTTCAGTGTCCTATCTTTTTGCTTCTTCATACTATTCATGAGGTTCTTAAGACAAGAATACTGAACTTAGTATATCTAAAACTCAGGTTAGTTTTGTTTTCTGGCTAATTATTCTAATGGGGAGATATTTCCACAGAGGTATTAGGATAAAATATTGTTTTTGGATATGTGACACATTTCCTTTTATTTTTAAAATCTCTTGGGTATTTTAAAGGAAATTTAATCCATCTGATTTTGATCTAAATATAATTTAATCTCAATGATGGAGAAATACTTGATATCCAGAGAAATGTATTGATGCTCTTAAAGCTTTTCTCCTGGGAAATAAGAAATCACATTTTCCCAAACTTACAAAGTTGAATTTTTCTACCTTTATAACAAAGCCTGAGTTTAGCATCAAACCAGGCAGTCCAGATGTTATTTTTGTTCTTAATTTTTTGAGTCTTTATTTTTCCATGCACAGAGCATTTTCTTTGAGGAGGTTTTCTGACAGTTTTATCTGCTATCTTATTTTTTTTTTCAAACAATGATTTTGGAAGATTTAAGGTAATAAAGCAATTTTGATGTCTGTGGATGAATGGTCTCGGTATTCAAGATATTTCAGACCTGTCAGAAGCTTGGAAATGCCATTTGAATGTGTATCTTAATTTTAATTTTAAAACACTTTGTCTGAGAACTGGATACTAGCCCTAAGTGCGTATTTTGAATTTAAAGGAGGTTTAGGCCAAGGTACATCTGTATTTCCTGCTTTTGAAAGACCTGAAATCCATTAAAAAAAAAAGAAAAAGAGGTCATGGTGTTGCTGTTACTTTTGGGAGTGAAATATGGAAGAGCTTAGAGTCACAGTGTAGGAGGTCTTTAGTGGTAGCCCAGGGCCTGGTGTTTCAGCCACCTGGCCGCTCTGAGATGCTGCTCCGCTAGCACCTCTGTGCTTGCTTTGGGCTCATCCCCACGTCCAAGGTTGACTTCTCCTGGTCCCTAAGGATGGTGGTGTCCCTAGCCCTTCTCTTTCTGGTGTAGGCTTTGTATCTCTGACTTGAGTCTTAGGCTTGTTTCTCTTCTACATCAGAAGTCCCTGGCTGAAGTCTGGGCGGGAGGCCCAGCTATTGCTCCACAGCTCTCTACTGCCCTCTGCTGTCCACCGCAAATGGCAGTAAACCCTTCCAGCCCAGCTGCCCAAGGGATCCATAGTTGCCTGGGTCATTGCAGTAGTCCTCTGGCCTCTTTCCTTTAGTTCAGCAAGCAGATCATAGCCAGATGAATCTTCCAGAAATGCATTTCACATGAGAATCAGCTCAGTTGCAATGGTTAAGTTCATAGACTGGAGACAGACTGCCTGGGTTCAGTTCCAGCTCTGCCATTTATTAACTGTGTGATCTTGGGCAAGTTGTATGACCTTGGGCAAGTTAGTTAAACTCTGTATGCCTCAGTTTCTTAACATGAAAACAGGTTGACAGTACCCTTTTGAGGTAGGTATTGTTACTATGAGGATTACATGAGAAATGTTTAGAACTATGACTGGCACATGGTAAATGCTAAATAAATATTAATTATCCCTTCTATCCCCCTTCCCTGCCCCCAGGATTTACTATACTCCAGCATTTTCCACAATGTGGAACTCCTAACACAGGATGATATTAGACAGTTCAAAGCTATGGCATAAATGAGGCTAAACCACAGAGAGAAAGCTATTCATTTTTTCAATTGTCTTTTAGTTCTTCCGATTATATCAAGGAAAGTATCAGTTTGGTGCTTGAATGTTGAGTGTTTTTAACCCTTCTCCCTCACTTGTTAAGTTTTTTTAATAGAGAGAGCCCTCCAACTTAGAGATGGCTTCAGGCTTCGACAATTTAATACACCCATATTTATAGTATTTTCTATTTTTGGCAAAGATGCTAGTTTTCATTGTCTAGTTGTATTATAGTCTCCTTTAGAAATGAATCTAGGTAAAATAATTGAGAATTATGTTAAGCCAATAATACATAAATATACTATAATTTTAAATATGGCAAAAATCATAAACGTGGTGCTCAGATACCTGAGGTCTGAGGAAGCCACATGAGAAAGCACAGGCTTCACGTTTCTGTGGTTGCTGGGACCCTTCCTGCTCTCCCAGTGGGCCTCTGTTTTGGCCAGCCTGCCCCACCAATTGCTCATTCCTGCCCTGGGTCTTTCCTTAGGACGGCCCTGCAGATCCTACTTTTCTGATGGTCATCCATCCTTTAGAGGTTAGTTAAACCTAACCTCCTCTGTAAGGCCTCCCCAACACCTTGCTCTCCATTGCTCTGGCCTTTGTCTATGGCAAAAATCATAAACGTGGTGCTCAGATACCTGAGGTCTGAGGAAGCCACATGAGAAAGCACAGGCTTCACGTTTCTGTGGTTGCTGGGACCCTTCCTGCTCTCCCAGTGGGCCTCTGTTTTGGCCAGCCTGCCCCACCAATTGCTCATTCCTGCCCTGGGTCTTTCCTTAGGACGGCCCTGCAGATCCTACTTTTCTGATGGTCATCCATCCTTTAGAGGTTAGTTAAACCTAACCTCCTCTGTAAGGCCTCCCCAACACCTTGCTCTCCATTGCTCCGGCCTTTGTCACATTCACTGCCTGTTCCGCTTATTGGGCGGTCATTTTTTGGTGTATGATGTCTGTGATGTCCATGTTCTCTTTCTGCAATTGGAAGAAGGGGGCTGGGAGCTCCTTCAGGGTGGGGACAGTGTCTTAGTCCCTCCTTTGGGGCCTAATACAGTGTCTTGGATGAAGTAAATTGTTACTAAACACTTCTGTTCACCTGTTCTGAGTGTATGGTTTGATGACTTTTAATAAATTGATGAAGTCTTGAAACGATCAGTGCAGTTCAATTGAAAGCACTTCCCTCACCCTGCAAAGTTCTCTCTTGCTTGTTTGCTGTCAATCCCTTCTCCTACCCCAGCCCCACACCACAAATAATCTGCTTTCTGTTTCTGCAGTTTTATCTTTTAAAATGTATTTTATAGGCATTGGACTGTGCAACGTATAGTCCTGTCTGTCTGCCTTTTCCCCTTTAGTACAGTGTTTCTGAGCGTCATCCACATTGTTGAATTTGTTAATCAGTAATTTGTGCCTTTTCATTGTGTAGTAGTGAAAGGTAGACCACATTTTGTTATCCATTCTTCACCTGGTGGACTTTGGGTAGTTTCCAGTCTTTGTCTATTAGGAATAATTCTCCAGTGAATGTTCCTGCCCAGGTCTTTATGTGGACGTGTGTTCTCACATGTAGACTTAGGGGTGGACATCATTGGTTCCTTCAGTGAGTATAAACTGAACTTTTAAAGAAACTGCCGAGGTGTTGGCCATGTTACATTCCCATCACAGTGTATGAGGTTCCAGTTTCCAGCATCCTTACCAGCACCTGGTGTTAATCTTTTTCCTTTTAGCCTTTCTAGTGGCTGATGGAAGATGAATCAGGGGTGACTCTTGGATTGTCGTTTAGTGGAGGCTGAGGGAGGAATGAACTTTTCTAGGAGAAATCAAGATTTCTGGTTTGGCCAAGTTGGCTTTGAGATGCCTGTTTACCACTCAGAGGGACTGTTAAGTAGGTAGAGGGATGTGTGAGGCCGCTTGTGTTCACTGCATCTTCTAACTTCCTTAGGTAATGAAACCTGGAACAGTTGCTTCAGTTTTCTGTACTCTGATGCTTGGACAAGTCATATCAGTTCCTTTGATGTCTGTTTCCTCATCTATAAAGTAACACCTGTCTTCCTCCAAAGGCTGGGCGAGGAGTGAATGCATTAGTGAATGTGAAAGTGCTTATTATCATGCTTATTATTACTAATACATGAATTTTATTTCAGTTTTGTATCCATTGTGGCTTCTGACCCCATATTTTGTACATAAGCAAGTGCTCAGTAAATACTGACTTAGTGAATGCAGGTAACAACTAAATGTATGATGTTACAGCAGGGAGAAAGAAGAGAAGTAAGAAAGAAGGAGAAAGGAGGGAGGAGAGAGGAAAGAGAGAGTGGATATAATTTGGATTGGCTTTAGGAAGGATGGCCGTTACAATTTCACACTCAAGCTTTGTAGACAGGCAGTTTATTTTTATATTGTGTGCTCCAGGAAGGAACATGGAAAAATTTGGATTTGGGGAGATATTTTTGTTTACTTATTTACTTTTTAAAATTAATTTTTGTTGGAGTATAGTTGCTTTATAATGCTGTGTTAGTTTCTGCTGTACAGCAAAATGAATTAGCCATACATATACCTATATGGGGAGATATTTAAATAATAACATCTATCACATAAAGTGTAGTATTTTGTAGGTGTCTTTTCTTCATACTAGACTTTCAGCTTCTTGAGGGTTGGGGTGATTTCTGATGAGCCTCTGGATCCCCCAGAGCATTAACTTAAATGTAATATGAACACCACAAATGTGTATCAAATGATTTGAGTACACTTTTTAAATTTCTCTCTTCATTCTAACTAGAGTGACATGTATTTGACTTTTAGTTGGTGGATAGATGACTCTTTAGCAGCTTATTTCTTTCTGTGTCTGTAGGATGTTGTGGACATGCTTCTCTCATAGCTGACAGATGACCTGGAATTGTAATTACCTGTTTACATATCTGCTCTGTGATGCCAGAGGCTTCATGTCCTTGCACAAACCTGGCACAAAGTCATCATTTAGATAATGCTTGAGAGAGTTATTCCTGAGTGCATAATGTATTCAAGACTTAATGCATAGCTAGGAGAGAAGTTCAGATTCATGCTCTTTGGGGTTTCAGATTATAACTCTAAAGATATAAATCTAGGGAGCAAAAGACAGTAGGTAAATGGTCCAGTAACTCTATTTTCTATCTTGTGGATGAGGTAGATATAATCTCAATATGTTAGGGAGTAGCTCCCCATGACTATCTTAAATCTTGGATGACAACATTAGCTTATGCTGTAAATATTCTTAGAGGGCTACAACCTTAGAAGTCATTGTCAAGTTAGCTCGTTAGGGAGTGTTTCCCTGAATTGGCTTAAAGTAAAGGACTGGTGGTAAAGAATCTGCCTGCAATGCAGGAGATGCGGGTTTGATCCCTGAGTTGGCAAGATCCACTGGAGAAGGAAATGGCAACTCACTCCACTAGTCTTGCCTGCAAAATCCCATGGACAGAGGAGCCTGGTGGACTGTAGACCGTGAGGTCACAAAGAGTCAGACATGACTAAACACATGTATATACATACAAAGGAAATTAAACTTTTTTTTAAGAAAACCTTTTTTTTTTTTTTTTGCCAAATAAAATCTTGTGTGAACTCCAAACATACACATCATAAAAACAGAACTACTCTGCTCATTGCAGGGGTTTTGCCCTAGAACCCTGCCTTTTCTTTCACCTCTGTAAAGGCCCTGCAGCATCTCCAAGGATCCGTGCAAGGAAGTTTGAAAAACCACAGGTTTAGAGAAGTCCTGCATTTTGACCCTGTATTTCTTCTGCTGCCCTCAATACACTTTGGCTGTCTGTGCAAAGACCAAGCTCCTATCTGAAACCACTAACTTGTGGGTTAGATAAAACTTCTGAGAATCAGGGCCTTCTGACTGTACTTTCTCTCTGAGAGTTTGAATCAATAGAAGGTTTTGAGGCTACCAGTGAATCAAATAAACAGTACACACTGGAAAGAAATGTCCCATATTTATGAATTTGGGGTCTCCTGGTCAGTATCCTGTGTTGGTGCGGGGAGTAGTGTCCCACTGAAGTGGGTAGCTGGGAGGGGGAAACACAGAGAGGTGGAGAAAGGTTGAGATTAAAAGGCTGAGTCAGAACATGGGTTTGCACTGAGAAGGTCTTAGTAAGCCCTCTAGAATTGGACTGCACGGGAAGAGCTAATGTGTAGTATATCCTTTAAGAAAGAGGCTGAAAGCGTTTTTGAGGGTTTACCACGGGGTATAATCATTTACAGGAGATAGGGATCAAGACCATCCCCATGGAAAACAAATGCAAAAAAGCAAAATAGCTGTCTGGGGAGGCCTTACAGATATCTGTGAAAAGAAGAGAGGCAAAAAGCAAAGGAGAAAAGGAAAGATATAAGCATCTGAATGCAGAGTTCCAGAGAATAGCAAGAAGAGATAAGAAAGCCTTCTTCAGCAATCAATGCAAAGAAATAGAGGTAAAGAACTGAATGGGAAAGACTAGAGATCTCAAGAAAATTAGAGATACCAAGGGAACATTTCATGCAGAGATGGGCTCAATAAAGGACAGAAATGGTATGGACCTAACAGAAGCAGAAGCTATTAAGAAGAGGTGGCAAGAATACACTGAAGAACTGTACAGAAAAGATCTTCACGACTCAGATAATCATGATGGTGTGATCAATAATCTAGAGCCAGACATCCTGGAATGTG